>QODF01000100.1:1467145-1595065 GCA_024372805.1 Oostethus manadensis | reverse complement strand
AATTTTCATTATAGTTATTATAGTTTTACTTTATTGTAGTTTCATTCTGACAGTTTTGCTCTGTTGTAGATTCACCTTATTGTACTTTTACTCTCAAATAAGAAACGAGAGCGCACGCACGCATACAGTTTGTACGACTACTTCGCGCTCATTTACCAGTAAATATGCTTTACATTTGAAAATGGTCGACAGAAAGGAGGCTGCTCTGCCTTGCGTTCAGGAACACTCAAGACGTCTGGCCAGCATCCAGCAAAAACCTCATTAAAACCCCATTTTGAGCCCAAAGTCTTCTAATCCTACAGTGGGGGAAACTGGCCCATCCAGAAGCCATCTTGGCTGCAAAGAGAGCGTTCAAAAATGATTTAAGAGGCTTACGTTCCACTGCGTTATTCCACCTTCACATGTGTGACCTCACTTGGACTCACGACAGCGCTGTGGAACATTCCAAGTCCTCTTCTCATTCATGTCAGTTCGGGACAGAACAGAAACGTGTGCTTTTTACAGGACAGAACATTCCAAACACGGTCGCCGGTCGTCACGTCAGATGTCGGCATGGCGACGGTCACACCTCGCCTCCATCTGGACTTCATTTGACTTTCTGGATGTCTTCTGCTACGTAAACAACCTTAACGCAACTGGCTTTAACGCTAGCTACAAATATACGTTTTTATTGGTGCTCATAAGGGGGGTGCCCAATGATAACTGAACTCATCAAGACCCGGTCCACCGTGTTATTTTTTTTATGAATAAGTCAACATGGAGATACACGGTCGACAATTTCTCTTGACATGACCTTTTGAGACCCAAAGAGATGATTTCTGAGAGAATTGTTTTGTATATTATTGTTAACTTCCGGACTATATTAGAGTGTGGGCACAGCGACTTCCGGTTGAGTGCAAAATGGGTTTCAAAATAAAAGCAAGGCTACATTAACCAGCATTCCACGGCCATTTATTGTTATTTTATAGCTTGTTAGACACCGGAAGACAGATTAACACACGTAGGAAAGCTGTAATTTGTCCGTATGCGGGTGGCCTGCAGAGGAAAAAGTGTCTACACCCCTCTCCTAAGCATCCAGTCACAGGAAGGGCTGACATTTCAAAATAAGAGCGCTGAGCAACAACAACAAAGAGCACATCACGTCCTCTCTCGGTCTTTTGGGGAAATTTTGCCCATCATGTGAAACATGAACGCCCATGGCTGTCTCTTTTCTGTGTGTTCTAAAGATACAGAAACAGCTAAAAAAGAGGCAGCTAGGAATGCACATAATGGGACACACCTAAAGCGCCGGGGCTCCATATACATCATGTGACCTGCATATTAACCAAGCTACTGCGCCATTGTTATTAACATTGTTACGCCTAAGAACTACATTACTGGCGTAGTGACACCTCGCCACACCACACAGGCTAGCTACTAGCGTCTGCCTCTTTTTATCTCTTTTTATGTGTTTATATCCTCAGAACGCACGCAGAACATAGAAATAGATGTGTGTTCATGTCTCACATAAGAATTGTTGATAATGCACAAAAAAAGTGCACTTTTCCTTCGACCGGGTCGAACTGAAGCAAGCCAATCGTTAGCAAACAGTTATCTGCAACCGGCCGTCAACGTCTGCCGGCATCGTGGATGTATGGAAAGTCCTGTAAAAGTTCTTGTTTTGCTGCCCTGCCCTACAAAAGAAGTTTGACTTCCCTGAGAGTGAAGTCACTGCTGGCATCCGTAAGTGTGTGTGTGTGTGTGTGTGTGTGTGTATATTGTTAGAGCGCCACAATGAAGCAGAGAGAAAGGACTAAAAATACAAACCTTCTCTCTGCGGACTTCACTTCCACTGAGTCTCAAAAATTAGCATTAGCGGTTGATTGGTGACCCCAAGCTGCCTGTGTGTGTGTTTGTGTGTGTGCCTTACCGGTGGTGGTTTGGCGACCACGCAGCACCCCATCTTGTGCCAGAAGTCGCTCATGCCGACACGCCGCCGCTCTGCTGCCGCCCTGCAGGCCGGGGAAACAAATGTCGCCTGTGCGTGCGTGCTCCTGAGTCATTCAGCTCAAAAAGTCTGCGTTGAAACGGCGGAGGCGACAACCCCCAAAAGGACCCGCCCGGAGTGGGTAGCCTCAACTTTGACCTGAAATCCACCAAAAAAACCCAATAATTGATATGAACTGAGCCGGAACCTTTGACCTTTATCTCAGGCCAGCACGAAGGTGACCTTCCCACAGCGCGTCTCCGTTGCGGAAGATAAAGCAGGAATGTGAAGAACAAGCAGCTTCATGCTTGACGACAGGAATGTCGGGCGAGAACGCCGCGGGCATGTGAGCCATCTCTTCATCATGTGATCCACCCGTGTGGTGCGGCATATGTCGACTTCTGACCCGCAGACAGTCACGTTACGCGCAAAACCGGAAGCGGCGGGTGGGTGGGGTCGCCCGATGACGCGGAAGCCGTCTTCTCTGCTGATGATTGACAGACGGGTCTGCAAATGTTCACCGGGTGTGTGTGTCCGCGTGTGTTCAGACTGAAGGTTAAATCCACCTGACCGCGCCACAAGAAAAAAGCGGGGTCAAAGTTTAAGCAGACATGTTGCTGACTCACTTCCTGTGGCTGTGGGCAAGTCAAAAGTGTGTCACCACGGCAACAACTCCTCACCCTGTGACCCCTGACCTTGTCAGACATGCCGGCATGTAGCAAAGCTAAGGGAAGTGTGTACGTGAACGCAGCATGCTACATAACACTGACGAAAAAGGTGCATTGGGAGAGAGACAGCGTCATGACGTCACTCCTCGGCAGCTCCGCCCCCACACCCAAATACGGTCATTAGTTCCCCTTAGTTGCCTCAATTCATGAACTTGACACTAGCAGGCCACACAAAGACAACTTTTATACTCACCAAAGAGTGACAACGTTGGTCTGTGGTCTGCCAAACGACGAGATGTAGGGCATTTAAAACGTCATTTTAAAAAAATGTCTTCCTCGCTACGTTGACACGTTCTGTGAAAAAGCAGGGCGGGGAAAAAAAGAGGTCACCTGACACAGGAAGCGGCGGTTCGGAAGCGTCTCGAGCGCGGAGTGTCCCCAGAATGTCTAAAGTGAGAGTGTGTGTGAGCGTCTTAAAGTTTACTGAGGCGCGGCTCCAAACAGGAAGTCCCGCCTCCTGGCTCCCAGCCGAGGAGCCCCTGGCGCTATTGAGGCCAACGTCGCCCCCTGCTGACGCAGCGTGCTCACTGCAGCGGTGCCGGTGAAAAGACTCGTCATTCTGCTACGAAGGCGTCAAAAAAATAAATAAATCGGTGTCGTCACATTAAAGCTTCAAGGTAAAACGCGGCACGTTAAATTGCCGCACGAGCCTTTCGAAGAGTAGAAGCTAAACAACGGGGCAGTAATAATAAAACACAGAACTTAGTTAACGGTAGTCGGCGAATGTGAAGCTAGTCCGGAAGTGCCTTTGTACTGAAAGGCTGGAGAGGAAGTGTTTGCGTGTGCGCCGGTGAGCTTGACGGCGATCTCCTCAACCTGCCGCATCCAAACGTCTGGCAATAAAAAGCAGTAAAGGAACAAAGCCGTCGGTCCTATTTCCTCCCAGGGAGCGGGTAACTGTCATTTTTCATATTTTATATGCGCATTATTTCGTGTCCTCGTGACGATAAATTGGTTTTATTCGTCGTCAACGTTTGACAATTTTCACACGGAAGAAACGCCGCGTGAATGTTTAGTGATATTCATTTGGCTTTCTAGGAAGCCTTGAATCGGAATTAAAATGAATTGAAAAGATTTCATGTCGGATTGATGGCCGGCATTCTCAGAGCAGCCAACGCCTCTCGCCTGACACACACACACACACGCACACACACACTGAGCCTATTGGTGGGTCAAACTGCACATGGACTAGATGAATTCTTTACATTACTGCAGATTTCCCACGTGTCTTCACAAACTTGATTTGTCCTTCAGATTGCATGATGATGATGATGACGATGATGGAGAAATCCAACAGCCAGTATGACTCATTCCTGTTCTGGAGGCAGCCCATCCCTCCTCTGGACCTGGACGAGCTGGAGGACCTGGGCTTCCTCGACTGTCCTCTCCGAGGACAAGCCAGCACGGGGCAGGAAGAGGAGGTGAGCGTGGACAGGGCCCAGACAGGAAGTTAAAGGTTAGGATGGAAGGTCTGACGTCTTGTGTGCATGCAGAAGGAGCTGAGCCAGTTTTCGTCCTTCAACTACTGGAGGGCTCCCATCGCCAGTGTGGACGCGCTGCTGGAAGACCTCAACCTGCTGCTGTGAAACCCCAAACGGACACTTTTTTGTTGCTTTGCATGCTGCCTGACCCCCACTGGCTTAAAAACAGTCCACAGTGGCGGCCATCTTTACATTGTGTAGATCAGGAATGATGGACACACACTGGCACTATTTGTGTGTTCTGTTGCTGTTATGTACTTTATTTATTTCAAGCTGCTGATTGGGTGTTTCACTATGAGCAGGCCTCACAATGACACAGAAATACTGAATGTACCAAAGTCTGGCAAGAATAAACGTTACACACACAAAGTTGACCTGGTTTTTAATGTCTTCAGACACAACCTTTAGGTTTCAGTCACAGCAGAACATGTAACTTTAGCTTGATTCGACACCAGAGTGACTGTTCCGAGGTCAGTCACAGCTTTTCCAACTCTGATGTCTCCGCGGAGAAAACTGATCTACGGTCAGCCAGGGTGCCAAAAGAAAGGCCGCCCAACGAGAGGTACTTCGGAAGTCGACAAGCAGCCAAAGTTCGACACCGTAACCACTAAAATGACAGTTTAAAGACGACCTAGCACCAGTTTAAAATAATGGGTTCTCTAAATTTAAAAAGCCTTTTGACTTTCACTTGATAACTGTTAGCTACTCGCTAACAGCTAGCTTAAAGTTAGACACGCTTCCTCCTCGTGGATTTCAATATAAAACCCAATATTGTTGCAACAAACACTACGCGCGATATTGTTCAATAATAACTACCTTCCATGCAATAGTAACCCTTCGCTACAATATGAAGTCATCGCGCGTTTGCTTAAAATTGTACAGTACACCTCACAGTTTGAGCACAGAACTCGATCGACAACTCTTAATTTGGAGGCTACACTAACAACATCCGGGCATGTACCACCCCTCTCCGTCTTACTTTGGCCAGTAAACAATTTGGCGGAGTCCAGCATGCGACGGCGGCGCCCAATGTCCAACATTTGAATATTGTAAATGAATAACGCCACGTACGGTTGATTTGATCAAATTCTACCCCGCGCAGACAAACGGTCAGACGCGCACGGAGCCCGCCCTCTCGGAGCAGTTTGTGTGGCGTTTAGCTCGCTCGCTAGCTTGCTAGCATTGCTAACACGAGCGGTCTACCAGCAAGCTGGACGCGGTGAGTAACTTCTCGTCTTCGGGTGGAATAAAGTGCATCTTTGGTCCGCCTTTACCCGGCAGTCGGCTCTCCAGACGACCTTACCGGCCGGAAATTCTCGTCAGACAATCGTCCGCTAAGCGACGCGACGTCGCGCGCCCGAAGAAAGCTAGTTAACCGGATGTGGAAGTAGTTTTTTCTCGGCGTGTAAAATAGGAAATTTCTCTCTGACTTCCCCCGGAAAACCAACAACTTTATATCAAACGATTTCCTGTCCGTCTTTCAGCCAACGTTTTGCGCCAGGGGACGCGCCATTATTCAATGATGGCGATTTATAAATAAGCCCAGCGTCGAGGGGGGGATACGTGGCACATGGCGGACTCTTTTCTGTCGACAAGGCGCGTAAAATGGCTCCTCGGCCCGGCGAGAAAAGCGTCGTCTTTCGCAATCACACAGCCCGTCGAACCACAGGATTCCATTGTCGGACAATTCCTCTCGCTAGCCTGTTGCTAACTTGACTCGCCAAAGTTCGTTTTGCGTTTCGTCCGGTGAACAAAAGTGCACAAATGATTTATTTAATTCTTGTACTTGTCAATCCTTTCAGTGTTATTATTCTTGTGTCGTTTAAAGTAATCACATTTATTATTTACGAGAGGTATTATTATATGTTAGGCTAATTCAGTGGTTAATTCAGAGCGACTTATTTTTGTCAGTTTTCATTGTTTAAACATTAAGACTGTTCTTTCACTCTCCCTGCTCAATGCTGCTGTGTATGTGTTTGTATTTTATATGGAATACAGAGTACTGGCCTGAATTAAAAAGAACAGCAATTTCATCCATGTGTGATTGTCTTACTCTTAATACCTGGCGGCAGAAAAAAATACTATAATACTCTTGTTTGTTATTTTGTGAAATATGCGGTGTTATGGATGTTTTTCTGTTATTTAGTCATTTTTTGTGCTTCTAATAGCATACTTAGCTCTCCCTGAAGACGAGCGTGTGTGTATGTGTGTGTCAGATGTCGCTGGTGGACCTGGGCAAGCGTCTGCTGGAGGCGGCGCGCAAAGGTCAGGATGACGAGGTGAGAAACCTGATGGCCAATGGAGCGCCGTTCACCACTGACTGGGTGAGTCGCCGTCTCGAGGCGTTACAAAATCCTGTAAAGAGGCGCCACGCAATAAGAACATGCACGCCCCACAGCTGGGGACATCCCCCCTCCACCTGGCAGCCCAGCACGGCCATTACTCCACGGCGGACGTCCTGCTGCGAGCAGGTGTCAGTCGAGACGCACGCACCAAGGTGGACAGGACGCCGCTGCACATGGCCGCCGCCGAGGGACACACCATCATTGTGGAGCTGCTGGTCCGGGTGAGAAGCCCGGGGGGTTGACAAAAAAGGGGGGTGGGGGGTAGGCAAGTGTTTCAACTGCTTGCATGCTTCCAGAGCGGCGCTGACATCAACGCCAAAGACATGCTGAAGATGACGGCGCTGCATTGGGCGGCGCAACACGGACACCACGGTGTGGTGGAGACCCTCATCAAGCACGGAGCCGACGTGCACGCGCTCAGCAAGTTTGACAAGACGCCGTTCGACATCGCCGTCGACATTCAGAACACTGACCTGATGCTGCTTTTACAGGTGAGCAAAACGCCTCGCTGCATCCTAACCGCTGACGGTGCCCTGAGCCTTTTTTGCACGTGTGCGTGCGTGGTGTGCAGGAGGGCATGCAGAACCAAGTGAACATGAACCAGGTGAGCGTGAACGTGGAGTCAGGCAACGCGACCAACCAGCCGCAGTTCATCATCCAGGGAATACCTGCCATCCAGGGGGGTGTGGTCAATCTGGCCGACCTGCTCAACAAGGCCAACACAGGTATGTGCACAGGCGCGCACGCATGAGCTACAGTTAGCCATGCGCGTGACTCTAGGCTGTGTCTTTTAGCAGAGTCAGAGGAAGCGATGGCCGCCAACGCTCTGGACTCCAACATCCAGCACACTGCCGTCGTCAACGAGGGAGGTCAGAGGGTCATCACCATAGTAACGGACCAGCACGGCAATCTGCAGACCACGGGGGGGATGACGCAGCCCTTTTTTGTCACCATGCAGCATGGACAGCAAAGTATGACGCGTGTCCATCAAACAGACACCTGCGTACTTGCTCTTTGTTAAACATGTGTGTGTGTGTGTGTGTTCGCTCGCAGTGCTGGCAGTGCCAGCCAACACCGTGGCGGAGGAGGTGGTGACGGAGGAACCTCAGGCCCCACCCTCCAGAAAGAGGAAGTTGGAGGTGGCCAACAATCACAATGACACAGGAGAAACGGTGAGTGGAGGACATGCTCACACCTTTTAAAGGGCGTTCTCACACCAGGCCAGTCGTACGGCGCTTGTGCCCATGTCACGCCTCTCTTTTGGGCCAGTCGGAAGAGGTAGTCTGTGGCCCGGCACGATTCCCTAAGCATGCACGCTATTGAATGACCATAAAGTCTGGTTTATGTTCCTGTGTCGCTACGCTAAGTCGTCTCGCACCTCCCCGTCCAAACCGTGATTTTATCATTTTTTTCCTGTGTGTAATTTAACACAGTCAGAGGGCGTACGGCTCAGCTTCACGTACGTATGATTTTGTTGTCATGTCAGGAGCTGTTACAGAGGCAGCTACAGGAGGCTAACAGGAAGGCGCAGGAGTACCGACAGCAGCTGCTGCGCAAGGAGCAGGAGGCGGAGGAGTACCGCATCAAGCTGGAGGCCATGGCCCAGAGCCAGGCCAACGGCACGGCCCCCAACGCCGCCACGGTGGCCGTCAGCCCAGAGGAGGTGGTGGGCGGGGACGACGAGGAGGAGACGGCGACGACGGCCACCGCCGTTGTTGAGGATGAGGGGGAGATGGTGGTGCTGCAGGGGGGTGGGATCATCATGGAGGGAGAGGAGGGGCAGGTGACGCTAGTGGAGACTGGGGGCGAGCCCACGGGGGTCAGCTCGTAACAGACAGATTCGGCGAGGGAGGGAAGGAAGGCTTTTGCCAAAAGACGCCGCCGCGCGTCTGAGAATGGCGACGAGAGCAGGAAGATGGCATGGACAGACTGATGCGCCATGGCATCTTTCCGGCGTCCCATCAGAAGAATTCTTGTGCTAAGTTAGCGCTAAGCTTCCTGTTTGACAATTTATATCACTACGCTTTCATCATTTCCTTTTTCCTCAACTTCACTTCTGCTTGTGGTGCGTTTGCAGCGCACTCTTATTACTTGCTTCATTGCTTTTGAATGTGTTGCACGGAACAAGCCCACTCTGGTTCCTTTTTGTTTTTTCTCAAAAAGCCACGCGGAATTCCCAAGTATTGCCGTGGACTTTGCAAAGGGAATCTTTTGGGACAAAAGTACCTCACTCTACTCGGCCTTGCGTGTTTTTAACATGCGGATGGAAAACTGTGAATCTGGGATTAACTTAAATCCATCAGTCGAGTGCGCCGTGAATTAGCAAGTTTCGGGGAAGCAGCAGGACCGTTGTAAGCAATGACTGGAAGTTTTATCATCTGAATTCATGACATTTATTTCCCCAGCTGAACTGCTGCTGTGGTAGAAAGAAACATGATTTTTTTTAACTATCTGCTTCACAGGGACTTTTACAGTTTTCAAACTACTTTAAGTCAAAACGTCAAAGCTTCAGGAGAAACTAACCCGAGGCTAACCGAAACTGAAATGCATTCAAACTTGATTTGTCTTTTCTGGCCCACCCGTGGTATGGCTGCTGCTTCTTCCCTCCTTCCTCATCTGTCTGTCTGGCAGCATTTCAGTTATTTTTTTTTTTAATATGTAAACCCAGCTTTTTTTTCTATGTAAATACAAAGTTGTATTTTTTTAACTGTATCTGACTGCTTCACCATGATAGCAATGCTAACCTGATATATAAACACTCGTTGACGTCATTGTTGTCTTTTTAACGCAACCGTTAATGCTACAGATGGAATCACGGCGATGTGAAAAATTTTTGCCCCCTTCCTGATTGATTTTGTTGCGTGTTTGTCACACATAAATCGTCGTCAAATTTAAATATCAATCACTGACAACACAATATTCAGTTTTTAAATTTAACTTAAGGGAGGAAAATAATCCTAAGAGATGCATGGTCTCATGTGAATAAGTGATTTTAGCCTGAAGCTAGTAAATAGTTTGCAAAATTGTTGTCATTCAGTCACATTGGAGGGATTTCTAGCATGAAGTGTCCTTTTAAAGTCACGCCACGATATCTCAATAGGAGTCAGGTCAGACTCTAAAGTCTTCATTTTGTTTTTCTTCAGCCATTGTCCTGCTGCAGAACCCAAGTTGGTTTCAGCGTTGAGGTCATCAGCAGATGGCCGAACATTCACCTTCAGGATTTTTTTCACACTTGCATTCATCACAAGTCTTCCAGGTTCTGAATCAGCAAAACAATTTGGCGTTACTTTTCCTCCAGATGTAACGGGACACTCACCTTCCAAAAGTTCAACTTTTGTCTCGTCAAACCACAGAGTATTTGCCCATCGTCGATCAAGGATCATCAATATGTTTTCTGGAAATATTGAGATGAGCTGTAATGTTCTTTTTGTTCAGCAGCAGTTTTGAAACGCTTACCGTGCAGCCTGCACGGTTTTATGGTGGAGTCATGAAGACTGACCTTAACTGAGTAAAGTTTCATTTAAGAACTGCATTTTGTGTTTGGTTGTGTTGACAATGACTAGTGTTTAAATGTTTCATTATATGAAACAGTGTGACACTTTTTCACGCCACTGTTTGTCAACTCATTTGCATTTACCCATAATGACACAAATGCCAATCAATAGTTTCAGATCAGTCATTTAAATAATTTACTGCTGGATGAGCACTTGAGTATTGTAACGACATAAATGTTTGTAGCATTATTGTCATGCCGTCTCGCAATCATCTTTGATTGATGGGCTATTCACCCAACCAAAAACGGAGGCCAAGCCGCCGCCATTTTAGTCCTGCCTACTCAAACGTGGGGTTTTTGTATTTCGAAAGTATTGACGTTAGTTGATGATTTTCTTGGTGCTCCTGTCTATGAGAACATTGCCCAGTCCAGTGGCTTGAGCGAAGAAGCAAAAACTCAAAACAACGACTATTTTGTCAGCAAACAACTCCACTTCCAACGAGGTCTACGCAGACAGTTGGTTCGCTTTTGGATTAAGACGGCTCAGCCGTGAATGGCAGATCATCTGTCCAATCAGCGGCCTAGCTGAGGCTGACAGCCAATCACGAGTGCAGTGGGCAGAGCCACGGAAGAGGGGGCAGGGCGCGAGGTATCATGGAGGATCAGTGAGCAAAGTGAAGCCATCAGATACCGCCGAGCAGCGCTCTCGTCCCGGGGACTTTATTCTACTTTACCGCTTCGCTGCAGACGAATTATTTCACCATGGAGATGAAGAAGAGGATTATCCAGGAGCTGCGGAACCGGAACCCGGCGGAGGTGAGCACGTTTGATCCGAATAATCGCAACGGCTGTGGTCCGGAAAGTGATGAGCGAGTGGAGCGGCCAGCCTGGGACTAGGAGCCCGCCCACCAAGCGCACTCTGCCCGCCAACTTTGCGTTACTTCCAGCATGTTGGCTCGAACATTCTAGAAGTAATACGGCGGACCAGAAGCGGCGAGCCTGGATGGACATTGAAGCATCCGCGCCTGCCCTTCCTCTGCCCCCGAGCCGTTTCTGTGTAGACTCGACTACGTTGAACAAGATGGCTCTTGAGAGGACGCACGCCTCGCTTCTCGCTCTGAAAGAAGTCGAAACTTTTGAGTCACCCTGGCGGCGCCGAATTGTCAAAAACGTCGTTGTATTTGCGCGCGAACTCGACAAGCACGTCGACATTTTAAAGCGGACGGAACCATTTTGTCCCTCGTTCGCGTCCACGCAGGGCCAGCCCGTCCGGCACACCTTTATAGTGCACATTCGTGACCTTTAGGGACGTGCGAGTGACGTGCCCGGTGTGGGTCCGTAACAAAGATGTTACTGTAACGCGGCGACCTAGTAACGAGTACGCCACTTCGGGCGGACGCGACTCAAAATGGCGCTTTGGCGGATTAGCACGCCTGACTTCCAATGATAAAACTGCCGTGAGCACGTTAGCTCGTCGCTCTGTGACGTCGCCAAACTTTGCCACCCCTGCTGGTTCGGGACCTCGGCGGCCCCGAACCTTCGCCTCTACTTCGGCCCGCTGACGGTTTCGGCGTGGAGTGGTCCTCGTTTACAGGGCAGACATTTTGTGCGGGCGCGTGCAGTGGCAGTCATGTAAGACAGCCTTCAGTGTTGCGCGCGTACACACACACACACACAGCTGCTGGTGTCATGTTTTATGAATTGGAAGACGCCGTCAGCTCGTGCACGCGCACGCCCGGGAGTAGTTGCAATGCCACGCGCAGCGCTAAGTCCTCCATTTATAACAACACAGTAAATGATAAACATGGAATGGCATCTTCATCTCCGCTTTCTTTTTAAAACGCGGACCAACGATGACGTCATCGGCTCATTCAAGAAGTTGTTGTGTGACAGGTGGCTGAGATGGTGGTGAACAGCTGTCAATCAGTAAGCGGGGAAGTGGAAGGCCTCACAGACAAGTTCACAGAACTGGAGGCCCTTAGCATGGTCAACGTGGGCCTCTCCTCGCTGGCCAAGATGCCGTCGCTGCCCAAGCTGCGCAAGGTGATGTCTTTCTCGTGTGTTTGACGTGCTCATGTGGGTGTGGAGTTCAAAGTTCAAATGTCTGGGGGGGGGTAATGTTCTGCAGCTGGAGCTGAGCGACAACAACCTGTCGGGTTCTTTGGAGACCCTGGCGGAGAAATGTCCCAACCTGATCTACCTCAACCTGAGCAACAACAAGATCAAGGAGCTGAGCAACGTGGAGGCGCTGGTCGGTGCACATGCTCACATGCGCGCGAGGCGCCAAGCGGCGGCGAGTAAACGTTTTATGGATGTTGCAGCAAAACTTGAAGAGTCTGCAGAGTCTGGACTTGCTGAACTGCGAGATCACATCCCTGGACGACTACCGCGACAGCGTCTTCGAGCTGCTGCCTCAGATCACTTACCTGGATGGCTTCGACCAGGACGACAACGAGGCGCCCGACTCAGAAGCGGATGACGAAGGTGAGAGAGGACGATAACACACACACACACCCCGCCCCTACCGGCCCGCGGCTCCTCCCTCCTTCACTTAACTCTGCCTTTTTTGTGTTCAGACGAGGATGGTGAGGATGGGGCGGGGCCGCCAGGCGACTATGACGAGGAGGACGACGAAGACGAGGATGAGGATGGCTCGGAGGGAGGAGAGGTGGGGCAGAGCTTTCATGTGAAGAGGGGAGATCAGGTGGGCAACGCGGGCTTGGCTCGCGCGGGTTAGCTCCGCCCCTTCCCGGCGTGCACCTGCGCTCGGTCGGCAGAGAAGACGTCCAATTAGACACATTGGCTGAGAAGGTGTCGATCGTGTTGTGTAAGCCCCGCCCTTTTGAGGCCCCCAATCGGGTCTGCTTCTCTGCCGCTCGCTCGCTCAGTCGGGTGTCCTCACCCGTGGCCGCCTATGACCTTCAACCCCTGTTTCCCTGATCCTGGACAACTTTTGTACTGGTGGGCGTCAGCCTGGTAGAGCTGACGTACGCTGTCACTAGTGTCGTCCAATCAGATTCAGCCCTGTGTGTCTTAAGAGTGTGCATATTTTAGAGGTGTGTGTGGTTGTCTTTACATGGGTGTGTCTTTGTGTGTGTGTCTCCAAAGTTGTATGTGCGCGTCAGTCTGAAGAAAGTGTGTGTATGTGTGCGTCTTAAAATTGTATGTGTGAGTGTGGGTGCATGTTTGTTTTAAGATTATGTGTGTGTGTATATAAAGTTTGTGTCTTATGTATATGTGCGTGTGTTATTTGCATGTGCATGTCATAGGAGTGTATGCATGTGTCAAGAGTGTGCGCGCACAGACGTGTGTCTTAAGAGTGTATCTTCTTAGTGTGTGCATGTGTGTCGTAACATTGTGCGCGCACGCACACATTTACACCTTTTAAGGTGTGTGACTTCATAGTTTGCGCTTGTTAAAAGTTAGTCTGAAAGGTTTGCACAGTAGTGTTCAAAATAATAGCAATGCAATGTGACTAACCAAATGAATCACTGTTATTAGTATGTTATTGCTACATGGCAAACAAGTTACCAGTAGGTGGAATAGATTCTCAAAACCGACAGGACCCAGCATTTGTGATTTGCACGCTCTTAAGGCTGTGCAATTTGGCAATTAGTTGAAAGGGGTTGTGTTAAAAAAAAATAGCAGTGTTGCATTCGATCAGTGAACAGTGATCAATTTTGTAAAAAAAAAAACAAAAAAAAACACAGGTATAGCCATATTTAGGGTGAAACCAGCACTTGTTGAACATGCATTTCTCTTTGAAAGCCTAAAGAAAATGGGTTGTTCAAGACAATTGTTCAGAAGAACGGCGTACTTTGATTAAAAAGTTGATTGGAGAAAGGAAAACTAAAATGATGTCCCAACGCCTTAACACGGAGAGCAAAACCAAAGACATGTGGCAGGAAAATATCAAAATAGATCGAAGAATAACCAGAATGGAAAAGACACATGTTTGTCTTAATATTGTGTGTGTGTTATTTTAAGTGTGTACTCCCACATGTTACATGTATGAATGTGTGTTTTGAAAACTTGCATGTACCGCGTGCTCAAAAAAAGTGTGCTTTGCACTCAGGAGGAGGAAGATGACGAAGAGTACGGAGAGGAGGAAGAAGAGGATGGTGAGTGAGGCGTCGCGACCCTCTTAGGGGCGGAGTCTTGTCGCAGGCGGTCCAACCAATCACATTGTGTCTGTGCAGACGAGCAGGCGGACGTTCAGGGACAAAAGAGGAAGAGAGACGTGGACGACGAGGGCGAGGACGACGACGAGGACGACTAGTCGCGCCGTCGTAGCGTTTGTGTCCGTGTGTCCCTCAGCTAGACAAGAAACCAGGGAGATCACTTCCTACATCACATCTTCATGCTCTCCAGCCCCGCCCACTCCTTCCCACTGCTTCCTGTTCGTCCACACGGAGCTTCAGTGCAGAGGGGCGTGTCCTCCTTTTTATTTTTCTTTCTTTGTGACAAACTTCAGAATGCGATAAATGGTGTGAGGAACCTTTGAGGACGAAGATCTTCCTATGGACACAAAGTCAACACTTCCTGTCTCTACCTTTTTGTCATCGTTTTTACGAACTCAACCAAACATGTTTTTACGATCGCAATTGGACGTTTTCAACACAAAAGTCAGCTGATGCTTTTGGACAAGGGCGTTCCCAACTTCTCCACTTCCAAAGATCCCAGATGGCGGCTAGCTTGAGTGGGCGGACAGCGTGTTTTTCCCTCCCGATGTTCCGCTTGGAATGTGATGCCTTTTTTTTTTTTTCTGCCGCCATATCAGTCTTTGGCAGAAGACGGCACCCCTTTCAGGACTCCAAGCGCCCAATCGGGCCGGGGCCAAATTTGTTTTCCCAACGAATCGGGATCTTCCTCCTTTATGTTAGCCCAAATGGATCACATGACTCCTGTCCCGCCTCCTTTAGAGTTATGCAGAGCTGCTTTAGCTCAGGTCACCATAGCGACCATGTTGTTGTTGTTATTCTGTGTGTGTTTGACTTTACATTTTTAGGACTTTTAAGGTTTTGTTTTTTGCATTTAGCGCTGTCCAGCCTCTCCCAATCCCCAGTGCCGCCTCAGGCTCCGCCTCTTGCATTAGGTGTGGCCTCACAATGGCAGACATGACCAGTCACAGCTGTGCAAAGCATGATGGGAAATAGTGACGGGGCGGAGCCTGACCCCTGGCACGTCTGGCCTGTGTTTGACGTCGATTGAACCTTTTAATCCAGCAAAGTAGATTTTTAAAAGAATTGACAAGTATTTATAGATTTTTACAAATGTGATGGATGAGTTAGTTTTCATTTGTTCTTCTCCCACAACTCAAATGCTGTAAACATTTTGCTTTCCTGTCATTTACACTGACGTCCGAATAAATTTGAGTATTTCAATAAGAACTTTCAAGATAGAAGCCGCCGTGTTTGTTTACATATCAACGCTAGTTAGTGTTGCTGGCCAGCGTCGACTAGCGTGATTGACAGTTCCTTGACCACGCCCAAGTATGGGTGGAGCCGAGCAGCTCGGCGTGGGTGATACTGCAAAATTTGTCATCGATTAGATGCCACTTAAAACAAAAAGGTATTTTTTTACCTTTCAACATGGTGAATGATTTTGCGATTTGGCTTTTGACTTACTGATCATGAGTATAATCAAAATAAAGCACAAGATAGATGTTTCATTAATTGGAGGACAGGATGCACCAAAATCAATAAACAAATGTCATAAAAATGGAAACATTGCATACAATTCTTGAAGCACGAAATGAACAATACAACAAAAACATGAATATATTCGTGGAAATAACCTTAGAAACGAAATAAAGAAATCGCTAGTATCGATCCGATACAGAACCTGTGTTCGGCATCGACAGTTTTGACATCTGTATCGGCCCGCTCACGCATGTCTTCCGGCGCTGGTCACTCACGCTGTGCAATACTACTAATTCGATACTGAGTAAAACCGAAACCGTGTCCGGTCAATTTTAAGAAGTATCGACATTTCAGCATCGATCCACACCTCACTCGCTCAAACTCGTCTCCTCGGCTTTCGTGAGGTAAAATCAAAGTGGACCTTTTAATAAAACATTCGTAGGAACTACAGGAACCGCAATGCCGTCACGTGACCCACGTGAACAAACGGCTCGTGTCATTTCTGAGTTGACGTGCTCGCTGTTCGCTTTTTGTCCAGCAGATGGCGGCCAAGTCTCGCTGCAGCTACCATTCACCCTTTCAGTGGGTATGAAGCCTCTGTGCGGGTGTGTGTGTGACCTTCTTCATCACGACACTGACCTCTGACCTCTTACTTTTGTTCTGTTAAAGTGTGTGTGTGCGTGCTGGATAAAATATTTATTCTGCCCTAAAAGCTTTTATACCTATCGCTTTGATTACATCACTGTGACTTCACAGGAAAATACAGGAAGTATTTTTAGCTCTGTTGCTAGCACGCTAACAACACACACACACACACACACACAAGAGGAAAGGAACGGGGAGTGATGCAGAGGTTTAGAAGAGATGCTGCAGGGCTTTGAGTCATAATGAAACAACACAACCATCCCCCAACACACACACACACACACACACACAATGAGCCTAATGAGAACAAACTGTAACACTGACCTGGAACATGTAGAGTGTGTGTGCGTGTGTGTGTGTGTGCATGTGTGTGTAAATAAAAGATGTGATGGTGCTGATGATGCCACATACGCAGAAAGAATCAGCATGAATTATTTAGACTTTTCTCATGTGAACACGGCTGCTTCAGCTCACTTAAAAACACAAAAGCCCGCCAGGACGCACGCTAGCACACGCCAACGCCGCCACTGCGTGCGCGCCGCCTTTGTGACGGCATCGCGTCTGTATTGACACTTGCTGTGATTGACGGTGTTCACATGATGAACACTTCCTGCATAAAGGGAAGTGACACCACTGCTCCTTTACCACACACACACACACACACACGCACACACACAGACACACACACAGACGCAGAGCCGTCATCAAGAAATGTGCACACATGCATGCATAATGACACACACGCAGAGTGTTTGAGGTGTAATGGAGCGATGTTGCTCGTCTGGCCTACATCTGCTACTCTGTTCACTGACCTGCACACGTGTGTGTGTGTGTGTTTTACAGCAATGAATCATTCGTTCGCTTTGACAAGTCATTTATTGTGCATGTGGTCCAAAACAAGACCAAATCACGTGCAGCCATGTTGTTCACACTGACAAGAAAAAGATCAAAAACGGGTTTTCATGTCACTTACACACACACACACACACGTGCACAGCAGGAGGAGGAAAATGGTGACATCAGATATCAAGTGCCGACATCGTAATGGTATGGTTGTGTGCTTTGGTTGTTGGTGAAAAGATGCAAAGGAAAGAGAAGAAGACCTCTGAAAATGTTAAATCTCCAATCCTAATACTCGCCTGAGCCTGTTTTGCTGTTAACGATTTAACGATTGCATTGTTACGGAGGTCGGGAACGCGTCTTTGACGACACCTTCCTAAGAAGAGCGATGAAGGGGTGACAGGAAGTAGCAAACGGAGCCACTGCCGTGTCTCAACTGGCGCCCTTCTGCACTCAAAGTGAGGAGCACGGCAAAATGCGGCGCACTGCACTAGAATGGTGAGTAGCTCAGGTGGTTGCAATTCACAATTAAAAAGGAGAGAAGGAGAATTGCCGGTAAAAAGCTGCAATCGCCACTTCCGGCAAGTAGGACAGTATTGGATTCGGGACAGAACTCCACCGCCAAAATTCAAGTCCCCAGGAGTAAGTACACAGTATACTTATTGAAGTGAGATTGTGCACAATTTGGAACAGAGCCCTGAGTGTATAAGTACGAGATGGCGAGTGTTCGGTGTTGGAAGCGTTCCACCCTCGATAGCAATAACTTGAGTGGTTGCAATTCACTATTAAAAGGAGAGAAGACATAGAAGAGGGTCAATATTGTGATTGTCATTTCCAGCAAGTGCAAATGGATTGGGGACACGGTCCAAATTCAAGCCCTCGGGAAGTAAGTACACCATGTAGACAGTGTACTTCTTAAAGTGTACTGACGCAAGTATTCCATTTGGGACGCAGCCGACAAAGAAAGAGGACACGTTGTTGTTATTGCTTATCATCTCCCTGATGGGTGGTCCTACATGTGCACTTCCCGTCTTCCGTGTCAAGTCAAGTAGAAAAATGGAAAAGACGTTTAGAAATCGCTAGAAAGACAAGTCAGTCCAGTGCGGTTGTGCTTCTGCAGCCTTCGAAGCGCGCCAAGCGTCCCAGTCAAACAGCGGAATGTTCATCAGGAGGACAAGTCGGCATCACGGAGACTCGTCCTCGGGCGACGTCCCCGCCATTGCCGCGCCGTCCTCTCCCGCGGGCGGGCAGTTGTCATCGGGCGACGTGGGCGTGGAGGTCATCTTCTGGTAGGTCCTTCTGCGCTGGCGTCGCAGCGTCTGGCTCTGCAGCTCCTTCACCTCCTGCAGCACCTCCTGCGCCTCCTGCCAGGACGACATTGCCTCCACCAGGAGGCGCTCTGCCTCAGCACGCCTTCTCTCCAGTTCCTCCTCCTTCTGCTGGGAGGGGGGCGTGGACAGGCGCCGGCTCGTGTCCCGGGATTCCGAGGCGCTCTCCGAGTTGGGCTGACTGGCGCAGGATGAGTCGTCGCCGCTGTGGAGCGAGGACGACTCCGCCGGCCAATCGGCTACGACGCCATCCAGGCGTGGGACGCATGGTGGCGATTCCAGAAGCTTGGGCGCCTCATCCATGTTGGAGGCTTCTTTAGGTTTTGGGGAATTCTTCAGCCGAGGGGACTCGTTGGCTTTAGAAGGCGAGCGAGAACCTCTGGAGCGAGATGATCCATTCTTTCTGGCTTTGGACCGCCGACATTCCCTCCCTCTCAGCCGGGGCGAGTCACTGCTTCTGCTCCGTGGCGACCCTGACGACCTGCTGAGAAACACGCAACCACGTCAAACGCCTGTCCCCGTACCACTCAAGTCATGCAACGCAGTCGGACCTGGAATGAGGCGAGTCGGCGCCCCTGAGGTGATGAAGACGAGGGGACTCCACGCTCTTCACCAAAGACCAGCTGCCTCCTAGCTCGCGCTCCGCTTTGGCCTTTTGCAGCTCCTGCCGGACACGAGGCACAAGGTTAGACCCGCTCAAGACTCAGACAAAAACCATTCCGGGTCAGGTCTGGTACCAACCTGCAGTCTCATCTCCTCCAGCAGCTCCTGAGCTCGCTGCATCCTCTGCGCTATGAGGCTTTGCAGCTGACCCACCGGCTGCACAGAAGCCCCGCCCTCTTCTTCGGTGGGACAGCGGCGAAGAGCCGAGCGCAACTCGGAGCGGATCATCGCCGGTCTGGAACGCAAAGCAAGAAGTGAGAAGAGGATGACGTTTTTCCTCACCGGTGTGGACATGGCAATACCTGGAAGAGAGGACTTCATCCATGGAGGCGCAGCGACTCCGCCCCTGCACGCTGGACCGCTTACCTGGCTGAGGGGTTCTGGACTGATTCTGCAGGACCTGAAAGACAACACCGTGTTTGGAGTCTGTAGGTCTGGACCACGTCACAAGGGGGTCTCGGTCTTCACCTGTAGCTGCTGGCTCTTGTGCACCTTGGAGCCTTCCAGGTGGGAATATTTTCCCCAGGAGCGCTCACTTCCCCTGGGCAGACTCCCAGTCTTCACTTTAGGCTCCTTGGTTCTGACCCGTAACTTGGACACGTCGGTGCCCGAGCGCTGACGACCTCCGACCACCTGACACGGCGCCGCCTGGCCGCTGGAACTCACGTGGAAGCCGTTGTCCCACGAGTCACATTCTGAGGAGAACCCCTCCTCCTCGGCCACCAGGTCAAGGGTCACCAAGCCGTGACAGGACGTGGACGCCTGGCGGGCCAGCAGAATGACAGTGAGCTTCTTACGCCAACATTTCCGAGAAATTTCCAGACGGGTCGCGGTACCACGGCCATGAGGTGTCCTCTGGTGGGCAGCCGACGCCCTTGCGGGATCTTGGCTCTGTCTCTGGTGGGATGGACCAACGTGTCCTCCTCCATGGTCACCTGCACAGAGAAGGTCATCTTCACAAGTCCACCGTGTCGGTGTGGCCGTCATCTACGTGTGGACCGCACCTGGTCTAGGACGCGGTTCTTGGCCCTGACGATGGCCATGTTGAGCGCGTGGACCCATGACTCTTTCTCCTCCGGACTCACGGCCAGGAAGACCAGGTTGGGAACCTAAGGGAAGACATGCGATGTCAAAGGGGGACGGGAGGAACGCTGTGAAGATAATGATGATGACATCACACAACAAGCAGAGGAAGACGTCCTGACGCTCAGCGGGGATTATCCTGCTCCCGCTCTGACACGCTAATGGGATTCTGTGGATTAAAGCTTTTTACTGGGAAAAAAAAGACCCAAAGGCGGCGGCTCAGCCAATCAGAGCGTGGAAGCGTGTTAAAGCCCACCCACCACTCTGGATCAAAAAATCCTCCAATGAGGACACAGCAAGCGCCAGGCAGGGACGAAGTAAATCTCTCGGAGGACGGATGCCTGGAAACTCCGAAAGATTCCATTTTGGAAGCTTTGACATCAGCCGGAATGAAACATCCCCAAGCGTCCTCCATCTTGGAAAGGCGGCGAGGGCGTGCGGGGACTGACCGTGTTTCCTGGCTTCCTGCAGCGAAGCAAAGTGAAGCGACTGTGGTTCTTCTTGCTGCGACTCTTTGCTTTCCTCAGCTCCTCCGAGCGCTCATAGTCGGCCAGGTCAAAGACTTCCTGCGCCTTGCGCTCGTCCCGCACCTGAGACACACACACACAAACACACTTCTCAGTGTCCACCGAGAAGATGATGGAGTGCTCGCTGGTTTGCACTTTTTAAAAGCGTCACACTGATGCTGCTGGGTGTTGCCGTGGTTACCACAGTGATGCCTTCACCATGCAGAGGTCAATGACCTTGTGTGTGTGTGTGTGTGTGTGTGTTACATAAGAAGATGACAACACAAATGTGTCAATAACGTGTGACAATATTTGGCACAAATGCTAGCGTGTGTGTGTGTCCAACAAAAGTAGATATTAGTCAATGACCACACAACTGAACACAAAATGCAGTTTTTAAATGAAGCTTTTTATTAGACAAAAATCCAAACCTACATGGCCCTGTGTGAAAAAGTGATTGCCCTTCCCCAGTTAAAACACAATTTAGCTGAGATCTCTCAGTGCGGAGAAGGTTTTAAAGTCATTTCTAACGTTGTGGGACTCCAGCAAACCACCGAGAGAGCCATTACTGCCAAATGACAAAAACATGGAACAGTGGTGAACCTTCCCAGGACTGGCCGGCCAATCAAACTGACCCCAGGAGTGCAGCGCCGACTTATCCGAGAGGTCACAAAAGACCCCACAGCAACATCCAAAGAACTGCAGCCCTCACTTGCCTCAGTTAAGGTCAGTGTTCATGACTCCATCATGAGAAACACACTGAACATTTTGAAAGGTGTGTCCCATTGCCTCTGGGGTAAAAGTAAGGCCGCATTTCAGAAAAAAAACATCAAACCAACAGTAAATTGATGGTCTAGACCTGTTTTACCGCCTCGGGGACTGGAACTAAATTGCTGTGATAAGTAGAAGCATGAATTGTGCCCTCTACCAAAATATCTTGTAGGAGAATGTCTGGCCATCGGTTGGCAACCTGAAGCCGAAACCTCAAGATGGCCTCAAGAAGGACAATGATCCAAAACACGCCGCCGAGTCCACCTCCGAATGGCTGAAGAAAAACAAAATGAAGACTTTGGAGCGGCCTAGTCCACGTCATGTTGGAAAAGCCTCCAGTGTGGTTGGATGACAACAATTCTGCAAAGATGAGTGGGCCTCATTGCAAGTCATGGCAAACGCTTGATTGCTAAGGATGGCCCAACCACGTATTAGCTTTAGGCTAAAATCACTTTTTCATACGGGGCTGTGAAGCTTTGCATTTTTTCTCCCTTAATAATAAAAGCTTCAATTAGGAACTGCACTTTTGTGTTCCATTTCCATTTTGTCAATGACTAATGACATTATCAGCGCATGTGTGTGTTTGTGTATCACTGCGTGTGGTTGTGTATTGGCATGTGCTATATGTGTGTTATTAGTGTGGATGTGTGTTTGTGTATTGGTGTGTGTGTTTGTGTGTATTAGCTGCAGGCTAAGTTGTGTCATGTTCATCCGGCAGCCACCGTGTGCGTGCGTGCGTGCGTGCATGCGGTGTGACGTCGTGAGAAGGAGGTCACGTGACGGAGGGTCCTCACCTCCTTGTCGGAGATGAACAGGTGGTCTCCTCTCAGGACCACGTAGCGAGTTCTCCACAGCTCCCTGAAGATCCCGCGGCCGCAGAACTTCCTGATCCAGCCCACCTTCTCCGGCTGCTGGGGGGCCGGGTGTCCCGAGTCCTGGGGCCCCTGAGGGACGACACACGGATTCACCTGCTAGCATGGGTTGGCCACCAGCAGGTGTGTGTCAAATGTTGCTGGAGGGACCACCCTCACAAGAAGAGTGACCTTCTTTCATGACATCACAGCTCCTTCAGCTGTTAGCTTAGCATGTTGTCACACAGCACACACTGTATGTGTTCTTTTCGTGATTTTTAAAGCACTTCCTTCGAATCCAACGGGACAGCCCATTTCACTCTGAGATGCTTCTAAACATGACGTCAATTAGATATTCTCATCACACAACTACTGCATTATCATTATTGTATTATTATGTGACATCATGATACAATTAGCGGTGTGTCTGTCACTAGCCACCTCCTGAGGGAGGAAAATCTACAGATCCAGATGTTTCTAATATTTGGAGCCAGCTGACTGACAGCGACCGTCATCTTTGGGAGATGATTGGCGTTCCTAACGGAGACGGTGCTGATGCGGGGCGAAGGTGTTCCTACCTGTCCGCCGTGCTTGCTCTTCTTCATGCTCGCGGGATGCAGCTCGGCTTCTTCTTCTTCTTCTTCTTCTTCAGTCGTCTGTTGTCCTCCCTGCGCGCGCGTGTGCGGCAGATGCTTCCCCCTCGGCGTGCGCGCGCTCGCCACACGCGCACTTTAACCTACATTACGAGCTCGCGCGACGGCGCTACCTAGCGGCGCGCGTGCGTACATTCATAACAAAGGCACTCCATCCATCCATTTTCTATACCGCTTATCCTTCTTATTATTGACGGAGTTGTACTGTAAAAAAGGATAAAAACCAAACGTAAATACTTGGTTACTGTAGTTAAGTCATTTTTTATGGTTCTTCTTTACTATTTTTGTTCGGCCCGACTTTTACTTTTATCGTCTAAAATTGATACTCCGATATATCGCCAATAAGCATCGTCGCTACTCGTTACTTTTCGTTTTTTTTGGCAGCCAATGGCTGCAAAGAGTACTAAGATGCCAAGCGCCAATCAAGCCAGAGAATATTAATAAGATTGTATGTGATTGGTTATCGGTGTACGGCGACTATATAAACAGAAAGCTATGGCCTAGCCTGTAGCGTTTTTAGGTTCAAATGCCAGCCATTTAATATAAATTTGATTTGAACA
The DNA here is from genome assembly GCA_024372805.1 of Oostethus manadensis. Lineage (NCBI taxonomy): Eukaryota > Metazoa > Chordata > Actinopteri > Syngnathiformes > Syngnathidae > Oostethus > Oostethus manadensis. The sequence goes on along the minus strand of QODF01000100.1, from coordinate 1,571,510 downwards.
AATAGTAAACAGCATAAACTTGTTCTGTTTGTGTTCTAACCGTCATCTAAACTTAAGAAACCTAAGCGAAAGCACTTTATACTTACTTTATTTTCAATTTGACTTCTCTTTAACAGGACTTTTACATTTTACTTCTACTTTCTATGCCGCTATCATACGTTTAATATTTACAAAAGATACCAGCTTTTTTAAGACTGTGTATTGATGTCAACATAGAAAAAAACAAACTCATCTTTTCATTGCACTAAAAAAGTGAAATGTCATTTATTCACATTAAATGATAAATACTAGATTAGAGTCACACTATGTCACAACAACAACAACAAGGAATGTCGTTTTTGTGTAAGGTGGGGATTAGCGTCGGTTGCTATGGCGACTGCTGCCTTGCGCTCTGTCACTGCTGCCACTCATCGCTGACATCACTTCCTCCAAGAAGCTGGCGGGAGGAGAGCGAAGGGTAAAGTCCACCAGCAGACATGCCTTTACTCTGTGTGTGTGTGTATGTATGTGTGTGCACCTCTTGGTGTTGAGAACGCTACTTCCTCCCAGCACCATGCGTACACCCGGCGTGCTGCGATTCATGTTGTAAACCGTCAGAGCTTCTTCGTAGGTAGCGCCGCCGATCACAAACACCACAATGTCCTGGGGCCTGCGTGCAGACACACGTGAGTGTCACGTGATGCGTGATGCATGTGACACTTCGTGAGGACAGCCACCTGTCTCTGAGGCTGCTGGCTCCAAGATAAGGAAACTGACTGTCCTTCAGGCGACCTTTGACCAGCTGATCCAAAGTTTCGTGAAGAAGAGGCTGATGTTGTGTGTACACGTTCTCCACACCCTGCAAACACACACAGGTGTCACATGACGCACAGCGCATGCTTTCCATGATGACAGTGCGTCTAACCTTGAGGCCTTTGAAAAACTGCTTGGTGATGGCCACCGCATCTGTTGGCGTGATGAGGTCACTTCCTCTCACCCTCTTACCACCGTACTCCACCACACACGACACCATCTGACACACGCGCACACACATTTGAGTGAGGAAGAAGTAACAAATGTTTGGGACCTTCTCTTCTCACACACACACACATACATACACTATAGTACATCATCACCTTGCGGTGGCGCTCGGAGACGCCCCTTCGGCTCAGATCTTCCATGAGAGCGGGAAGAATGCTGCTGCTGTGGCGCTCGTACCTGAGAGCGTAGAGCATGACCAGACGCACTGCGTCCAGCTCGGATATGCGAGGGTTCTGAAGCAGGCGACGCACGCTCTGGGCGAAAGGAAAAAAAAAAAAAAGACTCTTTTACTTTCCAGATGCACATGCGGAAGGGAGGAAGGCGTTATGACGGTCACCTGCTGAGCGCTGGAGTGGTCGTTCTGACAGGCCAGCTCCTGCTCTACTTCCGATACCTCCATTAGGTGACGCTCTGACACCAGGCGGGACAGCTCGCCCACCACTGTCACGTGTTTGGACACGGTGCCAGACATCTTCTTAAACTGGGGGTAGTTGTCCACAAATGCCTGGCAGGAGGAAAGAGGAAGGGGATGGGTCATGGTACAAAGACTTGGGTTGTGCCTCAAATGGAATACTGCTGTCAGTAAACTTCAAAAGCATACTGTATAAAACCCATGTACTTAGTTCCTCAGGGCACCGAGTTTGACAGTGTAGTGCTGTCCCAAATCCTTTATGGTTATTGTGCACTTAAAGGAAATGACGAGCCAATAATTAATCCCTCTCCTTCCGCTAAGTAGCCAAGAAGGCGACTATCGAGGGTGGTAAATGTCTATCACTGTTCAATTATTTTGCGGTTTTGAATACTGACAGCACACTGCATTTCACCATACTTCTCAAGTGTGAACAGACTTATGCACTCTTGCTCGGGAGCCGTAACGATGTAGCATAATGAAGCCTTAAAAGTTCCCCTGAAATGATTGACTTTGCATAAATATGTTATACGTTGTTTGAAATTATGTTCTACATTGTTTAATTTTTGAAAGCGAACGTTAAAGTGGCAAAAATTACATTTATAGTTAATGACGCCAGCGATGACGAGCTAACTCGCAGTTCAGCCTCATTTCCGGACCTGACATTATCGGAGTAATATCGCTCTGGTAAACAAACATAGTGGAGTACAAGGATGTTTAGCACATAGTTGAGCCATGTGTCAATCGTTTTTGAGAAGAAAATAAGGAAGAAACATCTGCGGATGAAATAAGAGAACTTGCAGAACATGCGCTTCTAAAGAGTCACTGACATGATTAATTGAGTTTGCCTAAATATGTTGGATACTGCTTCTAATTATGTTCTACATTGTTCGTTTTTTGAAAGAAGCTGATTTAAAACAATATTAGAAGGATAAGCAACTCCAGAGTAACTTACACTTACCACTCTGAGTTTTGAAGGCAACCAATCTTCATCTCCATGTCAACTGTCCATGTTCTGCAGGTTCTCTATTTCATCTTCAAATGTTTCTCCCTTTTTTCTCAATACTTATCGATAAATCGCTCAAATCTTCACAATAATCACTGTAAGCATCCCCTGTCTCGTACACCACTGTGTCTGTGCAGCTCAGTGCCAGTACTCTGATCCTGTCACTACCAGAAATGACACAAAGTTGATAAATAGAACCTGTAAAGACATGGAGATTGGTCGCCAAAACACAGAATGGTAAGTGTAAATTGCTCTGGAGTTGCTTAGCCTTCAATTATTGTTTTAAACCGGCTCCTTGACGAGCATAAAGGGGCCTGTATAGCCTGAGTTATTGTATTTTTCTCCAACCCTAACCTCTACACTCAACATACTGGTGTGAAAATATGTTTGTATAACTACACTGTCAGCCTAAGTACCCAGTGTAAAAAGTAAACTTCAAGTGCACTAATTGAGCCTTGGACTCCTCTGAGTTACCTTCATGTCAGAGATGGACTCCAGCTTTTGCTGGCCTTTGGGTTTCTTCTTCTGAAAATCCTCCATCAGATTCTTGATGTTGCTGCCAATCTCACCAAAGTTCAAGTACAAGTTCTAGAAAACAAAATATCAATGTCTTTTTTAACATCCGAAAATATCTCACCAACAACTAATTGAGTTTATTTTTTTACAATATGCAGAGGGCCAATGAAAAAAGGCTTCTGGACTGCACTTTGGACACCCTGTCCTAGGAGATAAACATCCTACATTCTCAACATTCGGCTTTATTAACATTTTGTACTGACCCAGGGCAGTGTAGTTGCTGATTAATAACATCATCACAGTTGTGTAGTGTAATAAAAAATGTTACAACATTCCAATACCCTACAAAGTGCAACTCATGCACAATTAAAAATGCATGATTCATATTTTCTTCAAACCGATACCGGTTTCTCCCTCTCAAGACAAACATGGTACCGATAACCTGGAGGTCAGGAGTGGAAAAACTTTTGACCGAGTGTACCTGTTGATTTCTCCTAATCAACTATCATGACATTACTGCTACCACATCGCTACTATCAGGAGAACCAGAGAGTAGAGCTGAGGAAGCCACCTGCTGTGGCCCAGAAAGGTGCACTGTATTCAGACACATGCTCCGAGCAACCGGCTTGCCTTTTGCTCTTTTCAAACACTTTTCAGGTGGCTGATGAGGTTGTGTGCTCCATTGTTTTTCTTCCTTTCATCTAGGACCATTTGGTAACGTGAATGTTTGTTTATGAGTGAGCTTAGGGGACGTTACGACAGGCAGGAGAAAAAAAGAATTGCTCGATTTGCTCACCTGCGGGTAAAAGCCTCATAGGAGTGTTTTTTTTTTTTTTTTTTTTACAATCTGAGCAATTTTAATGTTATTGGATTCATCTGTACGACATCATAATTCCCCATATAGGCCCTTAATGTGCACCCCCGCGTACAATTCTTTGCATTCACTGTAGCCCAAGTAGATGCGATTCACATCAGACTCACGTTAGCGTAGAACTCGTCATTCTCGGCAGACAGGACCACCTCGCGCAGGTCTTTGCTGATCCCGGGAACCCTGGACAGGTCGATGCGGTTGTTGTTGAGCCCCAGCAGCTCATGCACCATGGCCTGGTAGGTCCACTGGAGGGGGCACATACACACACACACAACTCAGGTGAGCCGCGCAAGGCTAAGCTCATGGTGCGTTGCGGTGTGTCACCTGGTTGAGCAGCGGCGTGATGGCGTCATCACTTCGGTCCAGGATGACCAGCAGGGGCGGGACTTCCGTCTTCCTGAAGTCGAAAAGCTCGTACTCCTTGGTGATGATTTGCTGTACAGACCAAAGAGAGGGGGTGTCAAAAGTCAGGATGAGGCGGGCGGGGCAAGCAGATCCTGCTGTCGGCAACCTTGACGCTCTCGGCCAGACGTTTGGACATGTCGGAGGACAGCTGGTAGCGGATCATGGGACATTTCTTGAGGGCCAGCAGGACGGAGGTCAGGCCCTGCGTGCAGCGGTGCAACATGGACGGCTCCCAGCTCCGCCCCTGTCACACACACACACACACACACGCATGAGCACATGCCGTGCACATGAGACACAGCATCCTCCTAGCGCTCGTACCCTGGCCACACCTTGCAGGTTGAGGGAGAACAGGTGAGGATTCACAGCAATAAAGTCTCCATAAAACTCCTGTGGATAAACACACACAAGTCAGTGCCACGTCGGTGGAGACGAAGCAGACAGGAAGTATGACTCACCTGCACTTCGGCGACCACTTCTTGTTCGTCAGCCTCAGCGAGAGCTTTGATTTCACTTTTACTGATCACGTTACTGAAGACTGACACACACACACACACACACACAAATGAGTGTGAGGAGCATAAACAGTCGAGATGGCGTGCAGTTGAGTGTGTTCTTACAGATAAAATAGACGCTGTACTTTGGTCTCCTCAGTTCCTGGATGAGATGTTCCACGTTCTCCTGCAACACAAACACACTTCCTGTTTTTAGTTTTTGCTTTATTGTTATTGAAATTATTCATGTTGTTGTTGTGATGGTAAGGTGCACCTTAGTCGGTCTGAGGAAGCAGATGGCCTTCAAGTGTTTCATGCTTTCTTTGTTTTGGGAGTCGATGCGCTCAAAAAGGTAGACCTCCTTCTGCAGGATCTCAGATTGCGTATACACCATGCTAACTATGCTGGTCTACACCCATAAACACAGTCAACGTAGGACTATCAGTGGCACCGTATGAATACAAATTGCATGTAAACAGCTGTTATGCAAAAGCTGATTTAGTTGAAGCGTCCCACCGTCTCCTTGTCCATGAGCAGCACCTTCATCCCTGCCCCGCTGCTCTCGATCATCTTGGAGACGTACTGCTTCACCGCCAGCGTGACGTTCATGGCGGACACCCCGGCTCGACAACAACCACTGAAAGGAAAGGTGGGGCTCACCTGCAGCCCCAGGAGGAATAGAAGAAGAAGAAGAAGAAAAGCAGTTATGTGGGCGCCGAAGCCTCCGATAGCTGCTAGGACGGTATCACCCGACTACTTCCGCATTGGTGATGACGTCGGGTTGTGCGTGGGCTGGCAGTCATGTGACTGGTGCCGGCTAGCTGGAAGCGAAAGTGGATCGCTCAAAGTACATCCTGCAGCGTTTATAAGTGCTTTATTTCGTATTTGTTTCGTTCCACACGCATTTTGTCATAGAATTGTTTTCATATGCGTCACGTGTAACGACCCGGGGCGATGTACATAAACGTTAGCAGAGCTAGCTTGACTGGCACAGCTAGCAAAGAAGTGAGTAGGCAGTAAATAAGCTATTAGTAGCAAGATGCGGGCTTTCGCGACAAAAAGCAAACGGATTTGAATGAAAGCAAATAATACTTTGTTTTGTGCAGTTATTTTTGCACTACTCATTTGGTGACACAAATACATGAAATAAGAAAGGGAACACTGCATTTTGTCGATTGTTACATTGTCCTATCTTGTTTTCATTGGATGCCCGCGAATAAGCTTGTTAATACATTTTTTTTGTTCTATTAAAATCCCGCGTTTCACCCTGCTTACGGACACGACTGACTGAAAGTAGACTCAGTCGAGGACCTAGAAAAATATCAATGTGTTGGCCGTAGAAGGAGTCCGGACGCTTGCATGGTGTGCTGTCTACGCCAGTACTCTTTTGTGGTGTTTTGCACCCCGCGTGCACATCTAAATGTCGCGCAGTGATTTGTGTTTCAATCCGCATTAACAACTGGGATTGGTGGTTAGCTGTTAGCATAGCTCCGCAGGCTAATATCCCTCCGCCCGGCTGCGAGGCAGAGCGGGGAGGAGCGGAAGAACACAGACACGGCAGCCATATCAGACAGCGTGCCTGCTGCTAACTGCTAGCTCCCGGTGAAAGACCAGTTTCTTGCTTTGTTTGTGTTAAAGACGCCACTTTGCGATTAGAATTCAACTCAATTAAGACTTCATTCGAAACTTTAAAGCCGCAGAAGAGGTAAGGGAAAGTATGTCTCACTTTTTTAAACGACTATTTAGTGGAGTTGTTACAGTGGTCCATTTAGCTGCTGAGCTAGCTGGTTAGCCTGTTAAGGTTAGCCGACTGAGAGGGAGGAGGGTGGGCAGACACACTTTGACACAGCTCGTTCACTGCTACTCACCTTTGCCAAAACTCCAGGGAATGTACACGAACTTTCATGAATCACATACCTTCACACACATTGCTCGTCGACCGCGTTGAAGTGAACTTTGTTGCATTTTAGCCAACTAGCTTTGCTTGCTAACTTTAATGTGTTATGTTGTACCAGCCTGGGTTAAAGCACGCTTGTTTCGTTGTCATATATTTGCTTTAGCAGAAAAAACAACAACAACAAAAAAACAGCACAAATGAGCAATCCCGGGCGCTATAATGTAGACTGAATGTAGGATAATAATGCATGACTTAACAATCATAACAACGCAGTAATTGACAATTGGTCGTGTGCATTGTTATTAAAGTCATAGATGTACTCAACATAATAATAATAGTTTTGATAGAATATTTAAAGCGTGAAATAGTAATGTCCAGTTTATGAGAATAGAAGTTTTAAAGAATTTAGCACATTAAAGTCTGATGCTGATTGGTATTTATTTTTCTGACAACACACATGAATTAATTATCTCTGATGGGCAGACCATGGAGTCCATGGACGCTGATTCTGACTCCCTGATGGAATATGACGAGGAGGAGGAGCGAGAAGAAAAATTGCCTAGTGAAGGTGAACTTTTTGGGTGGCCCCGTCAGTGTGGCTTCACGCCGCAGGCACTCTATACCCATCAGCAGCGTGTAGTTACCATATGGTTTGTGTTCCAGCAGAGGAGGATGTAGATATGAAGGAGGACCCCACAGCAGTGAGAGTCATCCCCATCCCACTGCTGTCAGTCAGCCCCCAAGCACTCAACAACACAGTGAAGGTAACTTTGCTGTTCTAAGTTCACTAACTGTACCGTACCTTTATTGCCCTGACCTCTTCTTATGTGTTTAGTCATCAGGCGCTGTTCTCAGCTTCATAGTCAACGGGTGCCAAGTTCCCCCTGCAAGTGAGTGCACTTCAGTCATTGTTTTCTGGTCACCACTTGTCAAACGCCACATTTTGTATATGCCATGTGTAAACAAGTCCACATTGCGCCTATAGGAAACAGTACAAAGCTAAAGCTGCACTTTCACCCTGGCGGCACATGCAGTGGCTTCGCCACAGTCCACGTCATGCCCTCTACCGCCGTCATGCCACCTCCTGTATCCGAGCCCACCCCCATCATTACAGGTACGACAGTCGTCTACATTCGCGTGCCATCAATGACTTTACAATCAAGCTGACATGTGTGTGCATTTGTGGTCCAGATGTGGTCTCGGGTGAAGCTGCTCAGAAAGTTTTTAATGAGCACAAGTTGAACGTCGCTGCACAGAAGCTGCAGCCCAGTGACAATTCCCCCAACAATCCATGCCAACCTGCTGGGGCCAAAAAAGTCATATCCAAAGGTTTGGTTTTGCATTTGATTCCAATACAACGCTTGTTTCCTGTTAATAGCGGTGGATGTGTTTAAGCCGCAAACTAGTTGAGCCCGAAGTAATTGCACCCTCTGGTGGTCAAGTCCATGAAGCTACTGATGGATGATGACATTATTCGACATTTCTTATGATCAATTAATTATGCAGCTTTGCTTTTGTTGTTTATGACTCCTGTATGTGTGTGTTCAGGTCCCATCCGTCCTTTCAAATGTCTTGTGTGCTCCTCTCAGTTCAAACTGATCCCAGAGCTGCGAGGGTTCATATGTGTAAGTCCAAGCTGAGGCCAGTATGCAGACTAGAGAAACAGACATCACATAACCTCACTGTCTGCCACCCCGCAGATGTGCAGTCCAATCATCACTGAGAGTCTGCAAAAGCTGAAGAAGCAGCGGAAGAAGAAGAAGAAACACAAGAGGCACAAAGAGAAGAAGACCTGCAAAGTGTCCCGGATGCACAAAGTCGCTGTTTCCTCTGTCAGGCTGCCCTTCATGAATATCTCCATGTATTAATTAATTATTGTTTGAAGCAATAGGTCACGAGACTTCTCTGTTCCTCAGGTGGATGTCATCCCGCCACTCCAGAACGCGCCCGTTCTCTCTGACGACGCGCTCCCAGGGCCGTTGGCCAGCCCCACGCGCACACCTACCCCCACCTCTACTCCTCCCAGCACCTCACCGCTCATTCAGGCAGAAGTAGCCCATCCCGGTAAGCTGGTCATCACTTTGGACGACTTCTACTACGGCTGTGACGACGGTCGGAGCCGCTCCGCAGACCGCCCACAAGGGGCCAGACACTCGGGACCGTACCGCTGCATCTACTGTCTTCAGACGCTCCTCAACAACATCAAGTCAGTTTTCACAACGGCTTATAATCACCAGCGATGTCTTTACTTTTCGACTTTCTTTAATTGGTCTTTCTTTGCTTCAGGCTGATGTCACACATGAAGATGCATGCCACCGAAATGGCCAAACAGGGTCCAGGCATGTCGTCTTGTCCTCACTGCTTCCGTTGCTTCACCTCTTTGTCTACGCTGCAGTGCCACATGCAGGCTGTTCACACTCAGTACGAGTCCAGTGGTTAGTGTCTCTCTCTCACACGCACACGTCCACGGAATGATAATGTGCAACAAGCACGCAATCCTATGTTTGTGTTGCAGCCAAATGTAAGATATGTGAGCTGGATTTTGGCAGTGAGCCATCCTTCCTGATACACATGAAGACCACTCATCAAGCAGGAGAGATGCCCTATGTCTGCCAGGTGCTGTACACACACACATGTCACATGCGTGATAGGCCGGTCACAATAACAAATTTTGCCGAATGATAATTGTCCCACATGTGATTTCCCATAATATAATTGTCAATATTATTCTGTGACCATTTTGTCATCTTTTCATGAATGTAATGGCATAACAATGCAAGTACACCTTATTAAAATGGAGGTGTTAAGATCAATTAAACAAAGCAAAAAAGATGAAACAATAGAAAGCAAAAATTGCACTTCAATAAAAATCCCAATAAACCACTATTTCTAATTTGGAATCAATTGTCTGAACATTGACAAAAATGTAGGCGTTTGGTCAAAGTACACGTTTTGGATGTGGCAGAATGCGTTTGGTGCACAGTGAGGTGTTCCATCCACTAAAACGTAAGTACCAGGGTTTTTGTTATCTTTTGTGTCGTTGTCTTTCACACAAACGTTTTCGCGTCACAAGATGACGATGTGCAAACGGGCATACAAGACACACAGTTAGTGACTAGTGTACTCGCTAGCTGCATAGCAAAGAGACTGAATGATCAACAGGAGGGTTCAGTCACTTCATTTGTTTCACTCTAGAACCACCGCGCCCGGGTTATGAGACAAATGCACAGAGTGAATTCTCTTTTCATCCAGCCTGTTTGTTAGAGAGAGAGGAGGAAAACAAACAGAAAGGCACGTGTCGATATATTGAGACCGGCAATATGTATTGATATTGGCCTACATCTTTGCAATGTGCATGTGTTGTTGACCCTCCGTGTGTGTGTGCGGGCAGGTGTGCGACTTCAGGTCGTCGTTCTACTCAAACGTGTGGAATCACTTCGAGGAGGTTCATGCCGACACCAAAAACTTCATGTGTCCTTACTGTCTGAGAGTACTACAGAGCAGCTCCTGCTATCAGCAGCACTTTGCCAGACATCAGGTACCCACACACACACACACTGAAGTGACCTAATAATTATTAAATTGATGTATCTGTATCCAATGTGCTTCTATACGTTGCTTTGTGAATAATGTTTCCGTGCCACCACATCTGTGTGTGTATCTTTGCAGGAAAAATTTGTGTTCGGCTGCGATAAGTGTCGTCTTCACTTCTTGTACATCAAAGAGCGCCTGCGGCACAGACAGCTGCACCACAGCACACACATTACACCTACAGAACTCACAGGACTAAAACCAGGAACCAAGGTACTCCTGGTTCTACTCTAACCACATGTAGACCAGCACACAAGGTTATAAGTGTGTGTGTGTGTGTTTAGGTGACCATCAGGACGTATTCGGTGGTCACAGAAGCAGGGAGTGAGAATGGTCACGCTCGACCGCTTGCCCCATGTAAGGTCAGTGGGAAGACCGTCTTGTTTTTCAACTGAATTGACTTTTCTTCCTCACTTTTACGCTTGGCTTACTCTTCTGTGCTCCAGGTGGTAAAAGTTGAAGATGTGCTGCTCTCACATGGAACTCCAAGGAAGAAACCAAGGGAGAGTTTGGGTCACCTGCTCTCCGACCTCAGCAGGTACGCACACACAAACACTTGTTTATGTACACAATCGGGGCGATCAATCAGTCGGAGCTTCCCCAGTTCCTAAGTCGTAATTCTTTATCTTAGCAAAACGTTTTAGTTCCAGTAGCTGTCCCAATACTTTAGATTGAACTCTTTTTTTTTTTTTTTTTTTTTTTTGCTTCCTCGTATCTTAGCGAGGAAGATGATGTCGTCTCTCCAACCCGCCGGTGTGTGGAGTGTCTGAAGCACATCGAGAAGTTCAGCTCTCACTTCCCGTCTGTGGTCCACTGCTCCTTGTGCACGTTCACCACGTGCTGCTCCTGCGCCTATGCCAACCACATGATCGAGTAAGCGTGTTCTCTGTCTGTCACCCACACACACGCCATGTCTTCACTCATCTGCATGTTTTTCATTGTGTCCCGACAGTGAGCACACCGTCTCCAAGAAGAAGCCTCGGTACCCCAGCATCTTCCAGCTCCACACGCGGTGAGCCAATCAATCAGTGTCCATCTTGAAGTCAAAGGAGACACTGTGCTCATCCTCTGCCCGTGTGTGTGTATGTTTGGGCATCAGGCTGCAGGAGGAGTTGAAGTGTGTGTCATGTTCGTATTGCACCCACATAGGAGACGTGATGGCTGCGCACCTGACTAAGCAACCAGGACACATGTGTAACATTTCAATACGGAGTAAGACACACATATTTCTGTCTTCATCTTATATATTCAGCGTTCATAAGCAATTCCTACACAAATTGCCTTCTCTAATTGTTATTGTTGGGACTTGAAGTCATGAGCTCATGTTGTGACGTTACAGAGACCACCCTAAATGCTGATGACAAATCACCATTAAGGAGCTCTGACAGGTATCTTCTGCCTACTTCCTGCTTCCAGTGTTATCTTCACCAGCATGTTAAAGGGCCCCTGACATGATTCATCAATATATTATATATATTCTATATTGTTAATGTTTGTCATTTCGTTGTACATTGTTCGATTTGTTGAAAGGTAACAGTAATTTCGCAAAAGTGACGTTTATAGTTCATGGCGCCACCAATGACTCAGCTGCACAAGCATGGCAGTGCACAAGACACAGGAAGTTTACAGTGATTTTAGCCAAGATTTGAGCAACGTGTCAATAGTTTGAGGAGGAAGAAGCACTCTGATTGCAGCCGCCGCCCCCCTCCAGTAAACGTACTGCTGGCAAAAGATGTTTAAAAGTCACTTCTGAGCCTACTTTGACGCGGTGTGTGTTCTTTGTTGTTTTGATGTTTTTTCCTATGTACCAGGAGAATAAAGCCTTTTTTCAAAATGCATTTATACCGTACTTTTAAGCCAAATTCTTTTTGTAAAGGCGTACCTCGGAAGCAGTCATTAGTGAAATGAACACTGCAAAAAAAGTCGGGGAGGGGGGGGGTCTATCTGTTTCTCGTTCTCTGCACTTGCTACATCCGTTGTTGTCTTAAACCTTTTGTCTTTTGGCAAAGAAAACGTTTTGGCATAACTACTTTTTTGATGAAAAATGGACCGAACCAAGTCGGTAATCTACCTCAAAAGCGTCTGTTTACTCTGCTTTGACTGTGCGGTATTACCCTCATGACTTTACATTCGGAAATGACATGTCATGAACTACACATGTCATTCTTGCACTTTCAACAAATTGTAGACAACGTAGAATGTAATTACAAAGAATAAATCATATATTTAAGCACAGGTGATGAATGATATCAGGGGCCCTTTTAACTTGCCTTTTGTTCCTTTTTGTGTTTTGCAGTGTGACATCATTGACAAAGGTTGACGGAGGGTTCGTCCCCATCCGCTTGCTAGCATCCCATCAGCCTAGCAGCCATCTGTCAGTCAAACCTCTCTCCTCCCCCTTCACCATGTCCTCTCCTGTCGCCATGACAATCAAGTTCTTGCGGCCTTTCCTACAGCCTGTAGAGGTGAAAGAGAGAAGAAACGAGGAAGTAAGTTGGGCAGACGTGCCCGCAGACCTGGCCTCAAGATTGACACTTGGTTTCTTGGCAGACGGCTCAGTCGGTGACATTGCCGCCGCCGCAAGAGCGCCTCCAGTCTTACGAGGAGTGGGAGTGGCGGGTGGCCAGGTGGGTGCTGAGTCGACGTGAGCAGCAGCTACAGGTGAGCAAGGAGGTGCTGCTGCAGACCGGCGAAAGCGTGCTGCGAAACAACCCCCGTGCCGTGGAGAGTTACCGGCAGGTCGTCGACTTCCTGGTGCAGCAACCGCAGCCGAGCAACAAACACGGCCACCTGCCGAGGAAGGTCCTGTTGGAGGTTATGGAGAAGAGCCGCACCTTCATCCTGTCTTTATGCTCACAAGTTAGTGAAGACGCCGACAGTCATCACGGCATAAACGTAGCAGCTTGTCATGTGACCTGTTGTCATGTGACCGTCAGATCCAGAGCGCAGCTCTTTTCCCTCGCTGTGTCGGCTTCATGGATGAGCTCTCCATCTTTGTGAATGTGGACCTGTTCTCCCGTAAAAACCCAGCAGCCTTCAAGCTGCTGGGCTTGCCGGGCGACATGCCGCTCTTTGACGTGGTTCTGGCCGCTCTGTCCGACGGGACGTCCCTCACGCCAATGCTCTTCTTCCGAGGAAAGCTGGTGGACATTCCCGCCGGATTCCCAGACAACGTGCTGCTGGAGGCACGGCCCCGCGGCTTCACAGACGCCGAGCGCCTCCACACATGGACGGAAAAGGTACGGAGTCTTTTGACCGACGCCATTGCGTACACTCGCCGTGATGTCACACTCTTCCTCTTTCACTCTCTCTCCGCAGGTGTGGCGTCTCCGCCCACAATCCAACAAGTCCAAGTCCCTGCTAATGTTGGACGTCTATAGAGGTCACGTGACGGACGAATTCAAGAACGACCTCAGCGCCGCATCCACGGACGCCGTCTTTATTCCCGCCGGGTGCTGCTCCCGCCTGCAGCCGCTGGACGTGTGCGTGAAGCCTGTTCTCCACAACTTCCTGCAGGTACCCACAAGAGTGCTTGAAACTCTTCTAGAACGACGAAGGTCTGAAATGGTCTGCTTCTGGTTTTGCAGGCCCGCTGGAATCATCTGGTGCGCAACGGCGGTCTACAGGGTCTGGGTCTGGACCAGCTGGCTCTGACTCTGGCCTGCTGGCTCAGCGAGCTCTCGTTCACCCTGAGCTCAGACGCAACAATCTTGAAAAGGTTGGTAGAGCAGGAGAGCGCCGCACTCCATCTGGCTCCTCGCTGCTAGTCCTCACCGTCGCTGTGGTAACTCCTCAGGTCCTTTGCCTCGGTGTGTCATCTGCAGAAGGAGCAGAAAGACACGGACGCGATGATCCAAATCCTGTCCAGCAAGCTCATCCAGCCTACTCCTTCTCCTCCTCCACCTCCCAGATCCCTGCACCTCCTGCTGGTGCTGCACGACCACAACCAAAGCCTGGACAAAAAGGAGAACTCACAAGTGGACAACTCTGATGTAAAGTGAAGTGTCACTATGGCACCTGGTGGTGTCGCGTTATCGTTCGCTTATGAACTTGATGTTAAATTCTAAGAATTCATATTTTCTTTTATGCTGTAGCAAATAAATGTTTACTGTTTAACTCATGACTGTGTGTGTGTGTAAATGAAGACAAGCGTATTTCAACACACACACAGCGTGTCGGAACATGAAACGTTCCTGCTGTTGCTGGTAAATTTAGATTCCATGAGAACACCCTGACTTTCCCAGAATGCCCTGGGGCTAGGCAGCAACCCCGGAGGACACCATCATCATCAGCTGGGAGATGCATGATGGGAAGGAAATCCGTGCCCTCTGACCCCTGCTGTGCTGTGAAGGACTGAGGGCGTGTGTAAAGATGAAACTGTCATCTGCACCAACCGTGTGACGGGAACAGGAAGGACGCCGTGATGTCATTCCGGCATTCCCTTGTGTGAGGTCATGTTGTGTTTTCTACCTCCTGTTGTATTGTGTTGACAGGAAACACACTTGTGCTTTGTGTTTTTCCCCACAATGCATTGCACTAAAAATGCCATGTCAGCAGCATGTGGCGTGTGATGAAAATATGAATCATTGATTTAATATTATAAATATTTTATGGCTAGGAAAAGGAGTTTAATGTTGACTCCTTCGATTTCTGATCAATATTTGCAATTAAATGTGACTTGTAATTATTAAATTAGATTCAGCTACAGAATCCTCGGTATTCACCACTGATAAATAGGGGTGTGGCAAGATCTCTAAAACACATTAACAACAAATAATAAATAGGTTTTTATTAGTGCTCATTGGTGTTTAAATCAATCAATTTGAATAATAGACATTTGATATCATGTATTTTTTACATTAGTAATTCATACACATAGTTTGGTAATAGTTTAAGACAACAAATAAACATGTGGTGCCAAATGGGAGACGAAACCTTATTTTAGTGAGTCGAGCCAAAAGAACCAGCTCTCTAAAAAGAGACGAAATTTCCATTTGTAGTGTCGGTCTAGCTAGAGTGCTGCCTTGGCCAACTAACTTTTGCTCTCAGCATACTACTATGGTGCGTTTATGGACAGCCGAAGAAACTGCGAAAAAATATGATCAAAAATATGCCAAATGTTAACTATGTTCCTCCTGACATGCTACATGCTAGCATGCTAAATTTGTTCATGCCAACATGCTAAATGTATTTATGCTAACACGCTAAGTGTTCACACGCTAAATATATTGACGCTAACATTCAAAATGTGTTCATGCCAACAAGCTAACTCTGTTCCAACTCATAGGCTAAACGTGTTCGTAACAACAGGCTAATTATAGTCATGCTAACATGCTAAACGCTCACATGCTAAATATGTTTCTGCTAGCTTTCAAAATAATGTTCACGCCAACATGCTAACGCTGTTCATGCAAACAAGCTTAGTGTGTTCATGTTATTATGCAAAATGTATTCATGCTAACATGCTAAATGCTCATATGCTAAATATGGCCCTGCTTGCATTCAAAATGTGTTCATGCTAACATGCTAAATGCTCATATGCTAAATATGGCCCTGCTTGCATTCATTCATTCATTGCGTTCAAGTTAATATGCTAACACTGTCCATGCAAACTGGCTTAATTTGTTCATGCTAACATGCAAAATGCTAACATGCTAAACATGGTGTTCTGCTGACTTTCAAAATAAGACGTCCACCTTTCTCCCCTGATCTTGTCAGTGTTGTGTTCAGACGTTTGAGATGAGGATGACATCACTAACAAGCACACAATTGGGCGCACTTGCCTGAGAACGGAAAATAGGAATGAGACCCATGGACTTTTTGTATGTGTAAGTGTATGTGTTTGTGTGTGCGCGTGTGTGTGTGTGTGTGTGTGTGTGTGAGTCTATTGTTCAACGTCCAGCTGTGCTGCAGTGAGAAGGTGGGGGTGGGGTGGGGGGGTGACTGGTGGACCTGAGAGCGTCCTCCTCGGCGTGGAGCCTTTGTGGGGACTCGTGGACGTGAGTGCGTTCTCCTGCTGGTTTTTGTCCTCTGCGGACGTCTTCTGGCAAACGAGTGGCAAACTTGGCAGGAAAAGCACAGCAACAGCTCCCCCCCACCCCCCCCCACCCCACACACACACACACACCATTTACCCACCCCCGCGGCCCTCCCCTTTTCTCTTCTCTACTTTTCTTCTTCGGGACATCTTCAGTGAAGACGCTCACAAAGTTCGTGCGACATGTCTGCACTCATGCTCTTCATCATCATCATCATCATCATGGATGCCGGTGAGTGTGTGTGTGTGTGTGTGTCACATCGGTGTGACATGATGCTGATTGATTGGCGATGCTCTCTATAAATAATCGATAACAGCGTGTGTGGGTGTCATCACATTGTCAAAGCCTGTCAGACCTTACCAATCAAACCTCGATCACATGATCGTCTTACTGTAAGTCGGGTTGAGTGTTATATATATATATACTGTATATAACTTTTGGACACTTCCAAGTCAGTCTGTTGAGGTCTGGCCTCCCTCTGCAACCATTGGCCAGCCGACTTGTCAATCATGACAGGTGGTGATGTCATTTTGTGTTTTGCCTTAATTCTTCAGTAGTGTGTGTGTGTGTTGATGTTTTCTTAACCTTTTTACTCATCCATTTTATCTGCTGGTCTCCATAGCAACTGTCTGGTGTTTGGTGTGTGTGTACAGGCAGCGAGGCCGCGGTGACGTCACTGCCAGACTATGATTACGACTACAACGCTACCTTTGGGTACACCTTCTACAGTCAGTACACGCTAACACACACACACACACACACACGTTAGGATTTGCGGAGGTAGCACTTTGATTGTTTTGGTGTGTTCAAGGTAACACAAGCAGCGAGGACTTGGAGAAATTCCTAAAGAACACCAGCGACTTCCTGGACGCGCAGGAGGACTGGCAAGACCACCAGGAGGAAGCGGCCGTGACCACAACAACTGAGCCATATGAGACGCCGAGTGGCGGGGTCATCATCCACAACTCCGCCTCCCCGTGTGCCTGTCTGGTGAGAACGACCTTTGGATGACCTCAACGTCGTCGCCCTGACTTGCAAAAATCTGCTCATGCCAACATACAGCCTCTTAACATGCTAAAAATCCCCGTGCATTGCTACATGCTAACGTGCTAAATACTGACACACTAAATGCGAGCATGCCACATTTGTTTATGCTTATGTGATAAATGTGTTCATGCTAATATGCAAAAAGCTAAATTTGTTCATGCTTATATGCTACCATGCTAAATAATGTTCATGCTAACATTAAAAGTGCGTTAATGCCAGCATGCTAAATATGCTCACGATAGCAAGGTAAATATGTTCATGCTAACATGCTAAATGTATTCATGCTAACATGCCAAATCCCCACTTGTTAAATAATGAATAATATGTTTATGCTTAGATGCTAAATGTATACATATTAACATGCTAAATGCTAACATGCAAAATATGTTCATACTTAGATGCTAAATGTGTTCATGCTTTTACGCAAAAAGCTAAATTTGTTCATGCTCATATGCCGCCATGCTACATAATGTTAATGCTAACATTCAAAATATGTTCAAGCCAGCATGGTAAATATGCTCACGATAGCAACATGCTAAATGTATTCATGCCAATATACTATATCCTCACTTGCTAAGTAATGCTAAATATGTTATATTCATGCTTATATGAAAAATGTGTTCATACTAACACGCTCAATGGGGTCACGCTTATATGCTATATGTGTTCATGCTAACATGATAGCATGCCAATTATGGTCATGGTAACAGGTTATAAGTGTCTTTCTGCTAACATGCTAAATATCCCCATGATTAGAGGCAAATACAGTATGTTTATTCCAACATGCTAAATGTATAATGCTGACGTGCTAACTAATGACATACTAAATACCAGCATGCTAAATGTATTTATGCTCATATGCTATGAATCCATGCAAACATGCCGACTCTGTTCCTACCAAAAAGCTAAATGTGTTCAGGTTAAGTGCTAAAATGCTAAATATGTTCACACTAACACACTAAATGCATTCATGCCAACTCGCTAAATGTGTTTGTGCTAACATGCTAAATGCTCACATGCTAAATATGTTAATGCTAAATGCTAACATGTTATACATGTTCATGCTAACTTGCAAATGAAATGGTTTTATGGCTTCCTGTGTGCAGGAGGTGATGCTGATCTTTGTGGCGATCGTGCAGCTGCACCCCTCGCTGTGAAACGGGAATCCGGGGGTCAGGGGTCATGAGCTGGAGCAGCACTTTTTGTGAATCCAGCATGGGGCGCTGTTGTCTCCTTGACACGGGTCATCATGAGTGAAAGATAGTGATACATTTGTGTGTGTGTGTGTGTGTCTTGTCATGAAAACACACAACACACACGTTTTTAGTCATATTTGTTACTATTTTTCTAAAACAGACCTGAAAAGAAGAGAACCTCGAATGATTGTGTTTGAAATTAGAAATGTATATTTTCTTATATAGACAAAATGAGACATTAAAGACAATGTGGACAAACTGTGATTGTTTTGTACACACACCTAGTGTAAGAATCTGCAGGGGCCAGCCTTTAATTGTCTTCTGTTGACTCACACACACACACACACCCTGCCAGCGTTAATGTGTGGCCAGGGAGGAGGGGGTTTGACTGTGTGTGCGTGTGTGTGTGTGTGGCCTCAGGCTAGATGTTTATTTTGGTGTGGTGATGAGAACGTTCTACAAGTGAACACCACGTCCATGTAGACCATCTGGTGGACGTGAGGAAGGGAGTGTCGTGGGCAGGGCCAGGACAGGACCACTCATGCCAATATGCTAAATACGTTACAAATAGGCTATAAATGTGTTCGGCAACATGCTAAATGTATCCATACTAACATGCAAAATGCTAACATGCTAAATATGTCCACCCTCCCGTGCTAAATATGCTCATGCTAACATGCTAAATTCTCGCTTGCTAAATGATGTTTATGCAAACATTTGAAATGTGTTCATGACAATATGCTAAATATGCTAACATGCTAAATGTATCCATACTAATAATGCTAAGTATGTTCATGCCAACGTGCTAAATCTATTCACGCTAACAAGCTAAACATGCTTAATCTAATTAATTATGTTAACAGGCTAAATATGTTTTTGCTAACAGGTTAAATGTTTTTATGCCAACATCCCAAATCATCAGTGCTGTATTAAAGCTCACATGCTAAACGTTTTCATGCCAACATGCTAACTCAGTTCCTGCTAACAGGCTAAATATGTTTGCGCAAATATTTTAACTTGGTTCATGCACACATGCTAAATGTTCACATGCTAAATTCTAACAAGCTCAATATCCCTATGCTAATACTGTAAGTAAAATCTCACTAGCTATACCAATGTGCTAAATGCTAACATGCTAAATATGTTCACGCTAACAGGCTCAATTCTCACTATGTAAATAATGGTCATGCTAACATTTGAAATGTGTTCATTCCAATATGCTCAATATGTTTGTGTTTACATGCTAAATGTATCCATATTAACGTGCTAAATGCTAACATGCTAAATATAGTCAATATGTTTATGCCAAAATGCGCTGTATTAATGCTCACATGCTAAATATGCTCATGATGACATTCAAAATGTGTTTATGCCAACACGCTAACTCGGTTCCTGCTAACAGGCTAAATATGTTCGCGCCAATATTTGAACTTGGAACTAAATGTTCACATGCTAAATGCTAGCATGCTCAATATCCCCACGCTAATACTGTAAGTAAATTCTCACAAGCCATACTAATGTGCTAAATGTTAAATATGTTCATGCAAAGATGGTCACGCTAACAAGCTGAATTCCCACTATGTAAATAATGTTCATGCTAACATTTGAAATGTGTTCATGCCAATATGCTAAATATGCTTACATGCTAAATGTCTCCATACTAACGTGCTAACATGCTAAATATGATCAGGCTATAAAAGTATTCATGCTACACGTTAAATGCTAGCATGCTAAAAGATCTGTGTGTGTACATGTGTATGCATGTGGCCTCAGGCTTGTTGTTTATTTTGCTGTGTTGATGAGAACGTTCTACATGTAACACGACGAACATGAAGGACAGGAGCGGGGACAGGAAGTCTCCGGGTGGCTTTTTTTGTTATTTTTTACTGAATAATTTGACCGAGGCTCATTTTTCTTGTGGAGGTTTTCTTGTGTCCTTTCGCATCACGCATAATGTGCACGCGTGTGACGTCGTCCTCGACCTCCAGAAAGTCTCGGTATTCATCAAAGCTACATGTCGCTGCTGGAGACAAGGGGTTGTTTAAAAAAAGTTGAAAAAGAAGCGTGATTGCCTACTATGACACACACACAGTGTTTGACCCGTGACCTGTGCGGCATGTAAACACTTGTTGAATATTAATGAGCGACGAGCATCATCGTTCATCAGGGGGCAGCGATGTGACGTCCTGAAAACGTGACGAATGACGGCAACGGGAGGCGAGAGCAGCTCATAAATGCGGCGCGGGGGGAGCGGTGCCGGCAGCACTTCAGAGCAGAAGAAGAAGACGCCAAAAGAAAAGGTAGACCAGAAGATGATGTGTTTTATTGTCTGATGTCTTACGTGTCTGATGCGTCCAGCCCATCTTGACTTTCTGGTGATGGAGAGCATGCGAGCGGTCTTCTTCCTGTCCGTCTGTCTGTCTGCCCTGGCATCTTTCTGTCAGGGTCAGAGGTCGGCCGACGCTCAGGTTCCGGCCGCGCCCGATGAGCCCGTGCTGGGACTCGCAGACGTGGACCTGGTGAGTCGACGTTCCGGGTAGAGCGGGGGTGCCCAAAGCGCGGCATCTTTAATTGGACTTTGACACACTGCAAAAAATAAATATATGAATTATGAAATAGATATATTACTAAACTAGCACATTTTGTCATATTGGCACTACATTGGATTGCTTTTAGCATATTTAATGTACAAATTCTATATTAAAAGGGATTTTTAATGTGGCAGCTTGGTAAATGCATTAAAAATGATTAATTAGAATAACAGAAATAACAACATACAGCAGAAGGAACATTGTATTAATATTGTTTTAAATGAAAGTTTTGATGTAATGAGGATAACGAAAACAGTTATTTTGTATCAAAAGGATGCTTAAATGTGCTAAAGTGCAATCAGTCCTGTAGGAAACATTTTAGGTGCCAGATGTACAATCTGGCAACACTGCTACCACGTGACTATTTCAGGCTGCGGTTGACACGAAATGGCCACGCGGCAGTAAAGGTAGCTCATGTCCAAAAGTTCTGGCTAATTTAAAGCTGTTTAATGATTTAATGTGGTGTCGAATGTTCCAGTTAAATGTTCTTACTATATTTATTCAATGAATTTATATTAAAAAACATTGCTAGCAGGCTTTATTTGCTGTGAATTGACGTTTTTGTCACATAAGCGATCCAGTAGCACCTGCCTCGAGGTCGCTGTTCTGCCAGTGTCAGTCGTTTTTAGTTTATTTAAAAGGTAAAACTGCACATAAGTTACATTACACGCCATCTGTGGTGGTATTTTATTGTAACAGGTGGTCCCGAGCAATGTCAATCGTGTGTGTACATTTTTGTCAAAATACTTTCTGCTATGCTAAATAATAATCATAATATGTAGAATCTGGCAACACTGCGACCACGTGACTGTTCCAGGGTGAGGTTGACCCAAAATGGCCGCGTGGAAGTTAAGCTAGCTCATTTCCAAATGTATATTTTTCCATTCTAGCTCATTTTAAAGCTGTTTAATGTTTTATTATGGTGTCGAATGTGCCAGTTAAATGTTCTTACTATATGTATTCAATGAGTTTGTATTAAAAAAGCGAGAAAAGCTTTACTTTTAAAATGGCTGTGAATTGCCGTATTTGCCACAGAAGCGATCCAGTGGCACCTGCCTCCAGGTGGGGGCGCTGTTTTGCTTTTCTCGCGTCACATATCTTTGAATTACTTATATTTTACATGAACAAAAATGTCTTCCACGTGTTACACTTATATACCCCCCATTATTTTACTTTAAACTTTACTTCTTCTGGCCTGTAGACACCCGGAATGTTCCTGAACGACATGAATTATTCAAAGTAATGACAAATCAATGACAAGTCATGAGGTGGACAAAGTGATTAATGAAAGCAGCGAATGAAGACAACAAATAATAAACGTCCTCTTAAACGTCTCAACATGTGTGTGTGTATGTGTGCAGGTGGAGGCGCTGCAGGCGTTTATGGATGAGGCTGAAAGCAGAGTCGGCCACTCGGTGGAAAAGAAGGCCAGTGTCATCCCACGGGTGAGGGTGTGACAGCTGTCAATCAAGTGTAGCGTATTCTCAAACCAGTAATTTGATGATCTGTGCAGTAAAAGAAGCACATTTGTGTGTCCCAGTGTGATGTTGGTGAGCGTTGCGCAATGAAACATGGGCCCCGAATCGGCCGACTGTGCGACTGCCTGCGAGGGACGGCGTGCAACACCTTCTTCCTGCGCTGCTACTGAAGGCTAGCTAAGGTTCCGTCAACACGTCCTACATAAAAACACATCGCCACACGTTGACCCCTGTTTGACCCCACATGTGTCACGCCAGGTTCCCTTTTGCTGTCTTTTGTCACATAAATGTTGTTCCTGATTTTCATGTTCCGCTGTCGCAGTGTAACCGCTCATGCGTTGAATAAACACTAAAGTAGAAACTAGCCCAATGCGTCTTATTTCGCTGAGCATCGTTTATTCGCCGTTCGACAATTCTGTAAGTCAGCCCCGCCCCTTCAGGTACCCTACCTCACCGCTTGGTCGCCCAATGACAGGGTACCAAAAAAAAGGTCACAAGTTGGCGGCGGAGGGAATATTTTTGGTTATCGCCCGATCGTCCAATCAGCGGTGACGCGGGTGTGATGCGCGGGAGCCTCTTTTCATGTCTCTGCTTCCAACGCGGGATGCTTATCAGCAGCGTGACATTTATTCCTCAGATAAGCGCTTCCAACAACACACCTCTATTAGCTGCGTACCAAGAAAGGACGTCATGGCCTTTTCACAGGGCCTGTGTGTGTGTGTGTGTGTGTGTGTGCGTGTGTGTGTGTGTGTGCGTGTGTGTGTGCGTGCGTGTGTGTGTGTGTGTGGCGTAAAGGAAAGCAATGACAAATAAAGGATGCCCTTGGTGTCTTGCATTAAAATGATACAAACACGAATGCATTCAATGTCAGCGTCGCCTGACGAAGAGCAAACATCGTAAACAACACAACAGTAGCCCTGAACAGACTGTACTTCAAAATAAAAACCTTCATTTTTAGACATTGACGAAGTATCTATGTAAGACGTAAAATTATACTATATTGTCTAAACGGTACGTGTTATTGGCACTGCGACGCTTGTAACCGAAAGCTGGATCGATTTTGGGCGGATATAACGTTAGTACGGCGCCACGGTAGTTTTATTTTGAAACATTACACCGGACGCGAGAGCGTGTTTGTTTGCTAGGCGTCACTCGACCGCCATTGGTAGTAAACGACGCAATTTAGCCCCAAAATAATGGACCGGCAAACTGAGTCGAAGTCATTGATCGAAGGTTTGTGATATTTGTAGTCTGTAAATATGTTTTTTGGGAACATAGTAGCGACGTCGCTTGGCTAAAGCAAGCTAGCTCGGCTAGCCAAACGTCCACACAGAGCGTTAGCCGCGGCTAGCTCCTGCTACAGTGTCCATTTGCTGCCCTAAGGTGGTGTTTCCAAATCGACTTTTTGTCATATCACGAGTCCCCTCTCACTAGGGTACAAATAAATAACCCCTTTGCCTTTGTTTCAACTTGACTGTGGTAAAAACACACACCGGAGCAGACCAGTAGTCATGTGCGATACCACTGATTCTTTTTCGATACGAAACTGAATGAACGTTGGGCTGGTATCAACGATACGGATACGGATGCGATATCGATACACCTAATGTGTATATGAAATCAAACCATAGCACGTAGCATAAAAGTACAATATTTCAAAGTTAATTTATCTATTTGATTATGAAGTATATTGAGGTAGTGTCGATATTAGCCAAGCTAATATACAACAGAAAAACACCATTGTCACATATTTTAAACAAAATTGTTTAAAATATGTGAAAATGGTGTTTGGAAAAACATAAAAAAACCGTTATTAATTGTTAAGACGTACTATAATGCTAAAAAAATGAACATCTCAATAATTAATCTCTTTCCACTGTAATGATTACTTCAAATGACTTGAGTATCCACAGTATCTGTATTTTTACGTGAAAGTTGATTTTAGAGCGTAAAGATCTAGTCTCGGAAGTACAATTGATTCTCACGCCACGACAGACCAGAAGCGAGGCGCTATCTAGCTAGCCAGACACGCGCAATGTTAGTCACGTGCGACAGCCAGGCAAAATGTGTAAACAAAGTTGCCAGCGATCGGACACGCTGGCATCGTTTGGCTTAGCCTGTGACAAGCTGTCGTAAATATACTCCGCATTTGACCAACTTTTGCCCTAAAGCGTTTTTTCCACACCTTGATAATGTTAAATCTTGTCTAGTTGACGATGATATGCCAGATTACGTCGTGAAAAGCGTTTCCTGGGCTGATTGTTCCAAACGAAAACCACTTCCTGTTAGCTTCCTGTATATTTACCTGGCTGTGTTATTGATGACACGATGGTGTTTGGTTCAGTGTTGCCCACAGACGTCCTTAAAGTGGTTGTGGTGAAGGAGGAGGAGGCAGAGCCCGCCTGCGTCAAAGAGGAAGCGGAGGAGGCTGACATCAGCGAATTCCGTGTGAAGAGCGAAGATGACGGTGAGTGGTCGCAGCTTCATCACAGTGAGGAGAACAGAGACGAGGAGACGGGTCACCAAGAAGCAGACTACGTCTTAGCTCCACTGTCAGACTGCGAAGACGCAACATCGCATTCTCCCGACACCGATGACGGCGGTCGCGCTGAAGAACTCCGGAAGACGAACAAACGCTCAAAAAAACGCTTTCAATGTCCTCAATGTGACAAAAGTTTTGTCCACGAGAGGAATCTAAACACTCACACAAGGAGCCACACGGGAGAAAAACCTTTCAGGTGCTCCGTGTGCAGCAAAACTTTCAGCCAGAGTGCAAATTTAGTTGTCCATTCTCGCATTCACACCGGAGAGAAACCATTCTCCTGCTCGCTGTGTGGCGGACGGTTCTCCCAAAAGGTACATTTACTAAGACACAAAGCCACACACAATGGAGACAAGACGTCTTTCTGTCCGATTTGTAACTCTGCTTTCTATCATCGCTCAGCGTTTGTTGAGCACATGAGGACGCACAGTGGGGAAAAAACATTTTCCTGCTCCGTCTGCCCGAAAAGATTCTCCCGAAGGGGCAATTTGATGACGCACATGAGAACTCACACCGGCGAGAAACCCTTCGCCTGCATGATTTGTGCAAAAAGTTTTTCTCAAAAGGGACACTTGATGACGCACACAAGGACGCACTCGGGGGGGAAACCTTTTTCCTGCTCGCTTTGCGCCAGAAGATTCTCTCAGAAAGGACACATGACGTCGCACATGAGGACACACCGCAGAAACATGCTGATGCTCCGAGACGCGCAGATGAGACTCGTGAGAACGCACTCGGATTAAAATCGTTCACCTCCATCGTGGCACAAGATGGTCGCCGATCGACACTGTTGATGCTGCACACGACAGGGATTTGCTTTAAAGGTAAAGTGTCGTGGAGCTAAGGTTAACAGTTAATAACGAGGCCCAAATGAGTGTTGGATTGCAGATTGTGAAATGTAATTGTTTCTTGTATTTGATCTTGTTGTCTTTTGCTCCAAACGCAGGCACTGCCGTGTTCTAGCTCCACCCTGAAGCTGTCGACCTCCTCTTATGTCGGCTCATCTTAAGGTCTTTACAATTCAAATGTACATTTTTAAGTGACACAGTGGTAGAAAAACAGCTCAAATTAACAAACATCATTTTTCATTTTGTGGGACCAAAATACCTTCACGTTATTTGCCTCTAATCCAGTTAGACTTTGATTACAACACACTGAAATCAACGTAGTTGTGAAAATGATGTTTGGAAATTGTGTGCATTACAAATAAAAAGAAAAGATGTGTGTATTTATATACATCATTGCAGGGGCCGGGAACCTTTTGGGCTACGAACGACACATTTTGCCCACAATTTTAGAAGATAAGCACCTGAATGGGATGGATTCAAGTGCTGAGAAGGTTTTATGTTTTTAACACTGTGATTCCTCTCATGTTTTACTTTTAAATGTCAGCAAAACAAATTACACAAAACATTATAAAACAAAAATGATATTTTTAATTGTAATATTATGTTTTGTTTCTTAATATTAATTAAAAAAAGAACTCTGTTACTAAAATTATTTTTACTCATAATGTTATAAGTTTATTCTCCTAAAATTGTCACTTTTTTCTCTTAATATTTTGGCTTTCTACTTGTAAAATGACATTTTTTTCAATTTCTGCAGTTTTTTTTCCTGCAATTTTTTCAACTTTTCTCATATTCATGACTTTTATTCTCCTAATATCATAACCTTTTCTGCCGCCTAATTTTTCCAAAAATGACTTGTTTTTGGTTAGATTCCAACTTTTTTTCTCCTTATATTTTGACTTTGTTTTGTAAAATGACTGCTCATTTTTGATGTTTCCTTAAAGTTTTTTGATAAATTATATTTTTTGATCACTCCTGTTGTAGAGCAAGATATGTTAGAAAAAACAAAATTAAAATAAATAAATGTTATGGTGCTACAAGTCCTGCCAAGCGCCGGCAAAGACGTTTTGCTTGATGGCGGCCATGTTTTTGCAACCAATCTTTTCCATGTTGGTGTTTGTGTTTTTAATAAAGACGTATTATAACTGTATTCCCATAATAGTTAACATCACTTCCAATGAGGGTCTGGATTCTGGTTGACAGTGTCTTTGACCATTCTTCTTTACAAAACAGTCAGGTTTGATGGTTTCCCAGCCCGCTTTAAATCATCCTTCATTACCTCACGGGTGGAAAATGACAACTGGAATATCTGAGCTAGCTTTTTGTATCCTTCCCCCAAACCATGATGTGGAACAATCTTTGTATTCAGTTTCATGTAACAGTTGTTTTGAGGCTCCCACGTTGCCACACTTGACTGGTGTGACCGTTGTATGTAGGTCAAGGGTCAGTGAGCTTACCAAAGAAATTTTGTGTTGCAGTAATTAGTCCTCAAGGTATTCAAATCAATAAAATAACAGGGGTGCACAAATGTATGCACCTGCCTAATTTTGATGGAAGTCATTGCAAGTGTTTAGAAGCAGTTATTTCTGCAAAAGGAGGATCTACTAAATATTGATGTCATTTTTCTGTTGGGGTGCCCAAATTTTGCACCTGCCGAATTTTGTTTAAATAATTATTGTACACTTTCTGTAAATCCTAAAAACTCCATTTCACTTCTCAAATCTGCTAGATGATATATTTTACTGCTGATCCAAAAAACTAATCATTTATTATGGAAAATCTTGAAAATGATCAGGGGGGCCTGAACTGTTGCATACTTTTATACTGGTTATCTTCTGTGGTGCTTAGAGATTGGCCATAAAAGGGGGCGCTGGCAACACAGAGTTTGCGCTGTAGACCGGACAAGCTTTAAAGTCACACGGCCAGTCTTTCCATGCATAGCGAAGCGCCGTGACTGCAGTAGAAGGCGGGCAGACGTTAGCAGCTATCTGGATGGTGGTGGGACCCCAGTGCATGATGGGAGCTGGAATCCAGATGCACTGATGCCCCCAGTGAGCTTGTGGCTGTGAGCAGCAGATCTTGAGGCAAAAAAACAAGCCCTAGGTCATTTCTAATGTCTTGATATGATGTGCGACGCTGCTCATTACCTCAAAGATATCTTCAGACCTTGTGACTGACACCGTCTGGTCGTAGGTGATGTTGATGTGCATCGGGGCGGACTGGATTTGTTTGGGGAAGGGTCCGAGGAAGGCCACGTCCTGTTCATTGTAGGCCACCGCCCTTGCTCCGAGTGTCAGCCTGTAAGCCACGTCCTGCTTGTCACGGGGGTGGATGCTGCATGGTGAGAAACGTCAACGTTTAGATCTTCTCATATCTATTTTGATTACATTTTAATGTTTCAAGTCATCAAACAAGTGTAAGTTGCCCATAACTTGCAATGAGTCTCTACTGCAATGTGGAGGATTTTTGCAGAATTGTTGTCATTCTGTCGCACTGGAGGATTTTCCTTTTTAAGGTCACGCCGCGGAATCTCAATAGGATGCAGGTCCGGACTACAAAGTCTTCATTTTGGTTTTCCCTCAGCCAGAGGTGGACTTGCTGGTGTGTTTTGGATCATTGTCCTGCTGCAACACCCAAGTCGGTTTCAGCTTGAGGTCACCGAGAGCTGGCCGGAGATTGATCTACGGGATTTTTTTTTCATGCATGCATTTATCACAGCAAGTCTTCTAGGTCTTGAAGCAGCAAACCAGCCCCAGACCATCACACTACCACCACCATCTTTTACTGTTGCTACGATGTTCTTTGTAATAGACGAGTGTCTTTCTTAAGGTGTGGTCATGCACGCTGACCTTAATCGAGGCAAGTGAGGGCTGCAGTTCGCTTGGATGTTGTTGCGAGGCCTTTTGTGACCTCTCGGATGACTCGGCGCTGCGCTCTCGGGAGCATTTTGGTTGGGAAGGTTCACCCCCGTTCCATGTTTTGGCCATTTGTGGTTCGCTCGAGTCCCAAAGCTTTAGACATGGCTTTATAACCACTTCCACACTGATAGATCCCAATTAATCTCAGTTACATTTTAACGGCGTGTGTGTGTGTGACACACAAGCAAAAGAAGAAATTGGGAAGGGGGGGCAAACCCTTTTTCACACCCCTGCTCATGCACCTTCAGTATCCAGCTGTATTCTTACGTGCCATACGGTGAGTCCTCATCAGGTAGATCCATGGCCACGGCCATGAAGGTCCTCTGCAGACGAGGGTTGGGGACAAAGCCTCTGTCCGCTGTCTGGTGCCAGCGGATGTTTGGGAAGCCGTCCTCCGTGGAGCCTTTTTTGTAGGTGGACAGCTGCATCGGCCAGAGATACGTAAGACGCTTGAAACGATACCAACAAAGAAGATGCAGCAAAAATACCTGGACAAATCCAAATGGAAAGTCCAGAGCCGTCTGTCCGTCCGATCCCAGGTGAAAAGCCTTCCTCCAGTCATCGATCATGGCGGGGAAAGAACAGTTGTACTCATCTTGGTGGTAGTTTGCGTTTTTTTCACCTGGAAAGGAAAGGAACATCTCTGTCCGTGCAGATTTGATTGATGTTTGAATCTCTGATGGCTGTGCTGTTACCCTGGTACCAGATGACCCCTTTGAGGGTCATGTTGAGCAGCGGGTGGATCATCGCGTTCCACAAGACAGAATTGGCACTTACAGAACTGAGGGGGAAGGTAGCGGTGCTTTAGTTTTAGTTTTGACAAAGCAAAAGTGAACTCGCCACAAATGCTCTGAATGGCACCTCTGCTCACTTATTCATACGGTGGACTGTAAATAACCTCCAGATGTACTTTGTAGCATCAACACGTTTAAAGTATCATTAGTGGTCAGCATCCCGTATCTCTATCATGCTCTTTTCATGCATAGAAACCTATATAAACACTTTAATGCTATCATGTCAGGTGTTAGCGCGTTATAGCTAGCATGGTAGCATTTTTGCAAATATAAACACACACAGACTCTTAGCTCTACCATGATGGGTGTTGCATGATAATGGTACCATGTTGGCATGCTACCATTATAGCCGTTTTCATAAGTAGAGACTTATCTAAACACTGGGATGCTATCCTGCTAACATTAGCATTGCTACCTGCCAATATTAACATAGTAGCATTTTTAGCCATTTTCTTTAGCGTCAATATTAATAGAAGCCTTGCGCTGTCAGGCTAACGCTAGGAATGGCTACATGTTAACATAGAAACAGTTTAGCCATTTTCGTAGAGACTTAGCTAAAAAAAAAAAGCAGGTTCTGACAGAGGTGACTATCTAGCACGCTTGCCTTTGGTTGTTCTGCTCCAGTCCACATTCCTGAAGTGCGCTTGCAGATGACCACGCCTCGATGGGAGTGCCCCCCCAGCAGGATTCTACCAGTCCTATGGGGTACTTCAAGATGTTGTACATGTAACGGCCAAAGAGCCAACACACCGCAGAGAACTTGGCCAGACCACCTGGAAGAACACCAGTCCACTCAGACAGAAAATAAAACTTGGGACACTGATTTGGATAAACCAAGCGGGGGCGGGGCTTACTCAGTTCAGGCACAGACCATGGAAGAGCGATTCCAGTCAGATCCGTCATCTCAGCGTCACTCATGTTCCAGGTGACCATGAAGGTTCTCACGTGAGGGTACTCGTCCGCAAGGGCGAGTTCCTCCGATGCATTGAACGTCTACACGGGGATCATTCACAATGCGCATGAATCATCGTCATGCAGTGTTTGTTTTGGATCAGCAATTCTCAACTGGTCGCACTGGTTGCACGGCGACACGCTGACCTCTGATGTTTTGAAGTACATGTTGCTCTGGCCGCCGCATAGCCAAACGTCCCCGAACAGCACGTCGGTCAGCGTGGTTGAGCAGTTCCGAAGGGCCGCGGTCACGTTGTAGGGGCCCCCGGCCTCGACCGGATCGAGGGTGACTCGCCAGATGCCTGCGTGTGTCACGGGGATGGATTAACCGTAGCAGGTCTTGGGTTCGACCCTCCCCCCCTTTCGCTCTTCTCGCCCCTGTCACAGCGTTCCGCCCGGCAACAGGTGAGCTGCATTTTACCTTTGGTCACGGCGACTGTTGAGCTCGGGTGTTTCATCGGCCCGGACAAATAGACGCTGACCTGCCCGCCCTCGGGGCCGTAACCCCACAGAAACGCTCTCTCTGGAGACTTCTGCAGCACCATGTGGTCTCCATAGTAGGAGGCGAAGCGCAGCTCCCCTGTTGGACGCAGAACGCATGTCAATATAAGCCCTGCAAATTCCCTCAATACCAACCCATTACCACTCCGCCACCATCCATTGAGGGGAGGATTAGGAGGAGGCAGGAAGTTCATTTCAGTGTTACTTCAGGCCTGCCAACGTGTACACATTTATTTTACCCAACATGCAATTGGACTCCACTTGCATGCTGCACAGCTCTCCGTTTTGTTGCATTTTCCTGCTTTCTTTTTTGAGTCAGACAATTTGTTATTTAACTTAATTAAACAATTACTTCAGCTGTCCCTCATTTATCACGGTTAAATGGTTTCCGACTCGACCACGGAGTAGGATTCAATATTAATCATTGGAATATTTTAGTTATGGCATAGAAAGCCCAAATACGATCTTCTAAACACGTTTTTTTTAAACATGAAACCACGCCCTGTGCAGTCACCTTCACGTTAGTATTATGCAATATAGCAGATATAAAGAGTGAAAATATTACATTTAAATAACAGCACACCCGCATGTTAAGAGTTTGGTGGGGGGTTTTCTGGGTAGCGTACTTCCTGCTGTGCCTGTTGTCTCATCAATGGCGGCTACATATGTGGAAACAGAAAAAGAGTCCATTAAAACGTAAATAAGACTCCTGATTGTGTGTGTCACAGTAAATGTGCTCCCCAGGAAGCGACGTCGGCGCTTCAGCTAGTCGTGTGTTAAGGCCCCAGCACAGCATTGTGATTATTGTTATTATTGTGCGATGATAACAAAACAGCGAACATCGACACCTGGTGGCCAATGTGGAATACTACATTCCCAATTAGAACGTTTCTTCCGCCTTGTATTTGAGTTGAAGTCCATGTAGTCATTTTGCTTCATTTGGGCCGCCAATAAGTACACGTTGCTTAAATGTGCATTTTTTTCAACCACAAAACAGCAAACTGTGAAAAAAAAACACTTTACTTGGACTGCTAATGTCATACGGACACATTTTTACTTTATGGAATCACCGGAGTGCCAAAATGAAAAGGAACCACAAAAAGAGCCAATAATACAAAAAAATACAAATGTTGTCATATTCTTTTTACATTTTCTCATTTTTTCCCCCTGTTTTGTCTTTGTTTTTTGCGTTTGCAACAGAATACGAGCACATTCGTGTGTTTCTGAATTATTGGCCGTCTTTATATTTCCACGTGCGGCTCCTACTAAGTTTGGCACTCCTGCGATCCCGTACCAAAACCTACCAAAACCTACCAAAACCTGAAAACTGTTCCTTTGAATCCCTTAAGCGTTGTCTGGCGATTTCATCGTCAACATTTCATTGGCTCGGCAAAGGTACTCACCGCGTTGTAGGGCAGGAGACGGAACTGTGAAAAGTAAACAGCAAAACAACACCAGCCGACTGCCCAACGAGCCGTGCAGGCGCGGGAGACACATTTGCCCCGTTTTGGTACTGGCAGGACGAAGCCGATAACGCGCTCAAATGTAATCGTATCGTCCCCAAAATCACATTAAAGGAGCAAAAACACGAAGTGGCGACTGAAACTACATCCGGTTGAAAGAGTTGATTTAGAACTAGAATGCGTCCACAACGGAAGCTGCGCCGGGCAGAATAGCGTGAGGGAAAAGTTTCCCCTTTTTTCCAATACTGTGACGTCGTTCAGGGGCGTGTTGTGCCGAAAATTGCATGCAGGTCGCGGGAGCGCGCACGCTCCGTTTACGTCGCGCCGTACTGTTTTTACGGCACGTACTTCATGTTAATGAAGAGAAGACCCTTTTGTCGGCTCTACAGGAACCATAAACACCCAAAGCACACAGTATGTGAATGTTTACGTATATTCGCGGTAAATGTGTTGGTGTGCCACATTATAACCTTTGTCCTCCTCCTTATTTCCCTCTCCATGGCAAATGGCAGCTTACTAATATGGTTGGTAGTTCCGTCTTTGGGTTTGCAGCTACTGTTCACTATATGGCCAGCAGGGGGCGAACTTTTACCGCATTACAAAAGTAAACTTGGTACTCTTTTTACTGGACAGACAGACTCCCAAGTAGCAAAACTAAAAGTGTTGCACCCGACGGAGCTCCGCTCAGTCATGTATCTGCCACGTAATGACAAAATATGCACTTTTCGGCAGGCATGCAAATCTAGGCCCAACGACCATCTTGCCGAAAAATGCATCCACCCTCATTTAGCTCGAAGTTACTTCTACACGCACGAATGACTTCAAAGACACCCACCTACCGTGTGGTCTGCAGCATTCTGTCCTAATTTGTCCCCAACAGCAAGTAGGGGGTGGATGCAATATTCGGCAGGGCAGATTTTAGACCTGCAGGAAAATGCATGCACCCCCTCCTCGGCTTGATATGACTTCTACATGTCTGTAACTCGCACGATTTACTCTAAAGACACCCACCTGTCATAAGATATGCATAATTTGTCCAGAAAATGTCCTCAATAGCAAGTTTGGACATTTTGAAACGTCATACAAGCGTAAAAAGAAGCTAACTCCACCTTTGAACATTCTTAACTGTTTGCCCGAAAGCATCTTTGGTGCTTTTTAATCATTGTCACGGTCTTGTGTCACAACACCAAAAAACCCTTTCTTGTACATTTCCGACTTTATTCTCAAAGTCTCCGATTCTTTTCTTGTTACGCTGTGGCCCCGATACGCTGTCCTGACAAATGAATTGCTCCTTTGGGGTCAAATAAAGTTTTCTGACGTTGCGACACGCCCATTGTCATCGTCAACAACGGCACCGTATGAAAGGACTTTTTAAAAAGTATTTTAGTTATTTAGGCTTTATTTACTCAGGTTGCTTGACAAAATCTCTGCTTACCACGTTGCCGGAGAGGATCAATCCACCCAATCAAAAGTAGACACAAAGAAGCCAATAAGCCAATCAAAATATCCTCCCTAGTGATATCCAAACGCTCTTCACACACAAAGACGGGGGTTATAACCTGAGGGCAGGTGGGGACTTTAAAATCCAAGCAGTGAGAACCACCAGGAAAAGTTTGTGTGTGCGCGCGGCGCTCTTTCTGCGGCCGACCTTCAATATCTTGTCTCTTTTGATGCACAGCATAGGACACGTACGATGGTGCAATTCTACACGGCCATTATTGAGTCCATCCTCACCTCCTCCATCACAGTGTGGTTCGCTGGGGCCACTGCCAGGGACAAACAAAGACTCTGCTGAGAAAGTGATCGGCTGCAGCCTTCCATCTCTCCAGGACCTGTACGTCTCCAGAACTCGGGGGCGAGCAGGCCGGATACTTGCCGACCCTTCCCACCCTGGACATGGACTATTTGAGCCACTCCCCTCTGGCAGAAGGTTACGGTCCTTTCGGACCAGAACCTCTCGCCACAAGAACAGTTTCTTTCCTGCTGCTGTTGAACTCATGAACACTTTATAACATTTGCACATTTGCACTATGCTCACTTTATAAACAGTTTTATTGGCACCTTATACTACCTGCACTAAAAACACTCTCATGCCTTTACTTATCAGTGATTTCACCTTTTTACTCAGGTTCTATGTTTAGTTAGTTCTATGTTTATTTAATACTCTATGTTTACTTAGAATTCTACGTTGCACTGAGTCGCCAAAGAAAGTTCCTAGTTTGTGAATTGTTCACTGACAATGGCAATAAAGTTTTTCTGATTTTCTGATTTTTTCTGATCTGATAAACTAACAAGATTAGGGCAGACATCGGCGGCAGGAGAACATCCACCCTCCAAAATCTTGTCTCTTTTAATGCACAGCATGGTAGTGTTGCAAGAGCGCAGCTCCTCACTGGCAACATAGCTCTTGGCCTCTCTCTCTTGACACATTCTACCCAAACTAATTAACAGCGATAACCATTATATTTATGAACGGAAGCTTTCTCCCAGAAGGGACATTTGTTTGCATCCACTCAGAGAAAGACCATACGCATGCTCAGCGTGCCACACAAGCTTTAATCGTCGCTGAGCGTTGGTTTGACACACAAGAGCTCAGACTGGAGGAAAACCTTGTTGTTGCTCGGTCTGCAACCCAAGTGTCCATCGTTGGAGAAAAACCTTACCCATGCTCGGTTTGTGCTGAGTGCTTCCCCTAGGGGGCTAATTTAACATCACGCTTGGAGAAAAGCCTTTTTGCATGTCCCACATGAGGACTCACCTTTTCCTCGCGTGATTTGTGCAAAAGGTCTCTCTCAGAAAGGACGCATGAAGATACCGTGCTTGATTTGTGCTAAAACATTCCCCGCCGGGCGACCTTTGGCGTTACACGACACACTGGTGGCAAAGTGCAGGTGAGGGATCGGGGCAACAACGTGACAGCCTTCCACCTCCAGTGTCTTTTGTGCATACAGTACAGTCCTGCACTTTTTTAGTGAACTTTAAATGTGTTATTGCTGGGAATGTAAAACGATGTCATCTAACCAACTTCCACACAGGAAGCCAAGACGCCATGTAATTAAAACAGCAAGAACTACAGAGGAAGGGACGTTATTTCAAAATAAATGAATCTGCTTTCCTGTATGATGATTTCGGTTGGTAGAGCAGGTAAAGTCAGTTTTAGTCATCTTTACTGCCGCTATTTTGGCAATATGAAGACGTTGTATTTTACAGAAATCACCCCCAGGAGCTGTCCGGGGGGCGGCGGGGATCGCTGTTGTTTTGTTTTGAAAAGCCGACCTAGGAACATTTGCTTCCTGTACAGGTCGCGTCAAGTCGGCAGCGCGAGCACAATGGAGACGGAAGAACGCCGACATGCACTTTATAAGTCCGAACACAGGTCGACAAGTGAAGGTTCGTCGCATTTGGTGTTTGGAAATGTGTCTTAGTGAAGGGACTCGACGCTAAGCTAAAGGTGGCTAAACGTCCCCCCCCCCCATCAGCCCGCAGCTTATCTCATTCATTCGTCTTTGCTACTTTAGTCGCGCTCCTGGCGAACTCCGAAATGACCGCTGAGATCTTTCCCCCGCACATCTACAACATGATCGTCGTAAATGCACGACTTGGTTCTCGAACTCTTGAGGGTTTTCTTGCTCCATCTAACAGGCTTTGCCCGGGACAGCTATATACACAGGGGGCTTGCGTGACCTTTGGCCTGGGTCAAAGGTTATACTACCACGTTTTTCTAAACCGTAAAATTATGACTTTTAATATCGAAATCTGAAGATTTATTTTTGGTATGGCCCCAATACGCCGTCGTACCAAACAAACAGGAAGTCTGGCATTTTTGTCTTCAGCGGCAAAATCTCGACAGAGTAGTTTTGTTTTGCATGTATCTGTGATTTGGTGGTGCTTGTGTGATTGCAGCATTTCCACGAGTCTGTGTGTGTGCCAGTTTTGCCTGCAGATGTAAGGAAGGTGATCGTTGGTGAAGACCAGCAGCAGGAGTGGAGCTCCAGGGTGGAGCAGGAGGAGCCGACGCCCCCCCACATGCAAGAGGAGGAGGCTGACATCAGCAAGTTCCGTGTGAAGAGCGAAGAAGATGACGAGGAGCCAAGCCAGAGGTCACCGCTTCATCCCAGCGGAGAGCTCAGAGAGGAGACGCCGCCGACACGCCGCAGTGGTCGGGTGTCGGAGGACCAAAAACATTTTTCCTGCTCGCTTTGTGGCAAAAGCTTCTCCCGCAGAGGACACCTGATAACACACACGAGAACGCACTCCGGCGAGAAAAGGTTTACCTGCGCGGTCTGCGGCAGAAACTTCTCCGATAAAAGCAACATGATGACTCACACGAGGACGCACTCTGAGGAAAAACCTTTCACTTGCTCCGTCTGCGGCAAAGGGTTCTCGGTCAAGAGGTATTTGGTGTCCCACATGAGGACGCACACGGGAGAGAAACCGTATTCCTGCTCGGTGTGCAACGCCGATTTCAGCTACCGCATGTCGTTGGTGCTGCACATGAGAACGCACACCGGGGAGAAACCTTTCTCTTGCTCGGTTTGCGCCAAATGTTTCTGCCAGAAGGGACAGTTGAGAGCGCACATGAGGACGCACACGGGGGAAAAACCGTTTACCTGCTCGCTCTGCGGCGAGCTGTTCTCTCAGAAAGGACACATGATGACGCACGCCAGGACGCACTCGGGAGAAAAACCCTTTGCGTGCTCGTTTTGTGGAAAGGCTTTCTCAGATAAGCGAAACATGACGTTGCACATGAGAAGACACGCCGATGAGAAGTGCATGTAATGGACGATGACAGATACAACACTTGTGTCATGTCATGTGATCTTAAATAAAGTCCCTAAACTCTGGTCAGTCTTCTGTGAGCTTATTTATATCCTGACAGTAGAAAATCACAAAACAATACAAATTATCGGGAAAGTAGCTGCAAAACAAAGACTGTCGGGAATGAACAAAACAGCTAATGTGACAGTTTCTGGTTTTATTTCAAAATAAGTTCAACCTTTGATAAAATTGTGTCAACATGCTCGCCTTCAAGCGTCTATGCGGAATAGTTGTATCAAACTTGCATATTAATCGCAACTCTTGTCCCAATTAACAGCAACTGCAATTTCTTTCTGTAAAAATAACGCGGCCGGTTTGCCATGTCCATTCATTTTGAAAAGCGGGCGGGAGCGCTACACCATGAAGCAGGATTTGAAGAGCTAATTCCTAACCCCAAGGTCATGAGGACCAAGAAACTCTGCAATGAATATATGCTGAGAAAATCTATTTATTATAATTATTTTCTTTTTTCGTTTTCTTCCTTTGTCACGTTAACTTTCATCCTGTTAACTGTATTGCTGTTGTGTATTATATTGTATGTTTCAACAAAGTTCTATTTAAAAAAACGTGACAAATTCCTGGTCTTGTTTCAAAATAAATGACACCGAGGTCATTTTTTGACTGTTTGGCCGCTTTTAGACTTCGATACTGCCACATTTTTATAAACAGGTCCATTAAAGAAAATATTCTGACTTTACTAAGCGTAAATGAAATTTATTTCCGTATAAACAACTCTACTGGTTCGCCGCTCTTTTTTATTTTGAAAAGTGGGCGGGCCCAAAACGTGCACTTCCTGCATGGAGGTCGACGAGCGAGTCCACAGACACAATTTACCGCGAAATATTTGCTCCAAATAAGCTAAGAAGAAATGGACAGACGCGCGCGATCGCGTTCGGTTCTTCAGCCCAATTCGAAAGTGGAAGGTTTGTGTGGACTTTACCGAATCCGAAACCCGAATCGTGTTCAACGAGCAAAGCGGAGACCCGGCGCTAAGCTAAAGCTAGCTA
Organism: Oostethus manadensis; assembly: GCA_024372805.1. Taxonomy (NCBI): domain Eukaryota; kingdom Metazoa; phylum Chordata; class Actinopteri; order Syngnathiformes; family Syngnathidae; genus Oostethus; species Oostethus manadensis. Next base: position 1,533,109 of record QODF01000100.1, on the reverse strand, counting down.
AATGGCTACTACTGATGGCTGTAGCTAGCTCGTGCTACAGTGTGTTTTGGTGGGACGTAAAACACTTTGTTCACGTGCATACACAAGTAGAGGCACTGCGTTTGTAACGTATGGGCACTACATCCGGTTGTCGTTGGCACCGTGAAATAAAACCACACAGCGTGTTAGCATGCTTTAAGGGAGTGCACAACATGAAACGGGGTAGTTGTGTTGTAGTGCGCATCATCCTTGTTTACATTTGCGGGTCTCTTTCAGGTTTACCGTCCGACGTGTTTAAAGTGATCGTTGGCGGAGACCAGCAGCAGTGGAGCTCCAAGGTGGCGCCGGAGGAGCCTCAGCCCCCCCGCATTAAAGAGGAAGAGGAGGAGGCTGACGTCACCGAGCTCGGTGTGAAGAATGACGATGGTGAAGAGCAAGCGCGGCCGTCTCACCACCAGGGAGGAGCGAAACCGGACCGCCGCCTGGGCCCACTCTCGGACTCCGATGACGCCGACGCAGACACCGACTCGGACTCGGACGAGTCCAAAGTGGACAAAAAGCAGTTCCGCTGCTCTGAATGTGACAAAACATTGGACAACAAGTACCAGCTGGTGTATCACATGAGGACACACACCGGAGAAAAGATCATCTGCTGTGTGTGCGGCAAGGACTTCTCCAGCAAGAGCAATCTGAGGACGCACATGAGGACGCACTCTGAGGAAAAACCTTTCACATGCTCCGTCTGCGGTAAAGGGTTCTCCGTCAAGAGGTATTTAATGTCCCACATGAGGACGCACACGGGAGAGAAACCGTATTCCTGCTCGGTGTGCAACTCCGATTTTAGCTACCGCATGTCGTTGGTGCTGCACATGAGAACGCACACCGGGGAGAAACCTTTCTCTTGCTCGGTGTGCGGGAAAAGTTTCTGTCAGAAGGGACAGCTCAGGGCGCACATGAGGACGCACACGGGAGAAAAGCCCTTTTCCTGCGCCTTCTGCGGTAAGACCTTCTCCGAGCGGGGACACATGATCTCGCACGTGAGGACGCACACCGGGGAAAAACCCTTTTCCTGCTCGCTGTGCGGGAAGATGTTTGCCACAAAGAGGAACATGATGATACACACGCGGACGCACACCGGAGAGACGCCTTTTAGCTGCACCGTGTGCCAGAAAAGATTCCCTCACAAGTACCAGATCACCAGACACAAGTGCGTGCGCGACGGCGGCGATCAATGACAGCTGCAAATGTCTTCCCGTATGTCCTTGATGTGTGATCGAATGACCCGACCCCCAAGGGTGTACTCACAGCAGGTCATTCGTACTGTGTTCACTTCTGTTTTACGGCGATTTCTCCTGACTTTGTGGATCATTTCCAGTCTTATGTCCAGGCATTGATTAGTTCTACCGTGAAAGTTGCTGACTGTCATTAATAATAATAGTTGTTTTTATTTCAACCCCAAATGTACTTCTAGGTAAGTGAGCGTGCAGTAGGTTTGACTTTTGGGTCTTTGGTTATTATTGATAACCTGCGAGGAGCGATCGCACTTTCGTCTTTCTGTGACTAAACTACGTGGAATGATCGTGCCGGACCCCTGATTCCAATCGTGCTAAAGGAGGAGAAGGGAAACCCCAAGGTGAACCCAATCCGATTCGATTGGCCGGGTGTGAGTACGCTTGAAATAAAGCAGTCCTGTCGTGTGACGTGAATGTCTGTTCTTGTATTCACAATCTGACTCAATAAACAGTAAAAACCGGTGACAATAAAAATGGCCGTGGGCATGCTTGACGCCAGTGTTTCCAGGAGGCTGCTGGGAATGTTGCTCCATGTTGTGAAGTTGGCGTCCAGTGTCTGGAACGGATGTCCATTTTTGTAAACATCCCTTGCCATCCATCCCCAAATGTTCTCCATTGGATTTAGATGAGGGGAACACGCAGGATGGTCCAAAAGATGCCCCCCGTGACATCTCCACATAGCCGGCTGCCGTTTGACACCCCTGCACAACCCCGTGACTCCCCGTCAGAGGATGACTCCCCCTCCACTGTGCCGTGTGGAAAACATCTCGGGTGGCATCTCCTTGTCATTCCAGTGATGGTGATTTATCGGACTGCACTGGGCACCAGTAGCAACCTTCGTTTAATTAATCCTCTGGCTCAGGGTGACTATTTTTTTTAAAACTTACTAACTCAGGATGTTGGAAGAAGTTCCAAATGATTGTCTTACTGCGTCCAACGTCAGCCGCAATGGCGCTGAAGGCGCTTTGCTTATACAATCTGACCGCATTCAAAGACGGGAAGCCTTTTTGCCTTTGCCATCAAGGGATCATACCCGACACCAAATCACATTCAATGAAAATTTGAACCAAGATTTTGGCGTTTAAAGGCCGAGCTTTTGAACTGCTTATTTATTTCATATTTCATTTGGTTAATCATCCAACACCTTTGTCGCTTTATCCATTATGTGGTAATGTGTGTTTATGTGTCCATATATGGCGGAGAGACAGCGACGGACACTGAAGCGGTCTTTCTATGACAACAACAACGGAAAAGTGATGTTTTACTACACATTTGGGTGTTTTTGCTTGTCTGCTTTCGCGTTTCCCTGCGCTGTGTGAAGAAGGCATGGAGGGACGTTCACGTACTCTTGACATCCGATGGTTTAGTGTTCCCAAATCCTTCATTCGTGTACGTTCTGGAAGCGTATGCTGTGCCACTTTCACAGCCGTATTCCAATGGAAAGGCGCAAAGAAGGAAACCAAAACAAGTCCGCTGTATCGGAAGCACATGTGCCAAACAAAGCTTTCTCTCTGGTGTGGACCTGAAAGTGTGAGACCGGTTCTCTGTGCTCCTTGAACGTTTTGGTGCACAGCGAGCAAGGGAACAGTTTCTCCCCGCTGTGAACTTTGAAGTGCTTCCGGAGGTACGACTTGCAGCTGAAGGTCTTCAAGCAAAGTGACCACGCGAACCTGAACCCAGCACGGGCAAGAGGGCCTTCTTCGTGATGCCTCGCCTCCTCCTCTTCGTCATCTTCTTCACTCTTCACAAGGAACTTGCTGATGTCAGCCTCCTCCTCTTCCTCTTTCGTTTGTGTGTGTGTGTGTGTGTGTGGGGGGGGTCCCCTGATGCTCCACCGTAGGAGGAGCAGAGATCTTCTGCCGGACACCAGAACACAAACCCATTATTATTGTAAGAAAATATCACTTTAGCCCTGCTACTGACTGGCGACCAGTCCAGGGTGTACCCCGCCTCCCGCCCAAAGCCAGCTGGGATAGGCTCCAGCATCCCCGTGACCCTAATGAGGATAAGCGGCATAGAAAATGGATGAATGGAATATCACTTAACAACTGAAGTTGGGGGCTTACGTCATCATCGTGCGTCTTTGCTAAGCTAAAGCGTTAGCTTCTACTGTTTGGACGAGCATGAGCTAGCCTTACGTTAGCTTAGCATGGCTAGCAAGAGTGACGACGTGTTCAGAGACGAAGCTCCACGCGGCGGCGGCTTCAACTCGCCCTCCTCTCCGTGCTCCACTAATGTGCTCGTCAAACGTTCCGAAGCCTCCAAGTCACAAAAGTGGGCATTTTTCCACACAGTCAAAAGAGCACCGCGCAAACGCAGCCAGTTGTAAAGTCAAACTGTTGTTATTCCGTCAAAGCGTAACAATCTAAACAGGATGTTGGGGAAACATTTCAAAATTAAGCCCCCTCCCCTCTCCGCGTTGTGTTTTATTTTGAAAATCTTTTACGGATGTTAGGAAAAAAAACCCGACGAAGCCGAATCTCAGAAACGGGGGCATCTGATAAAAAAACGGAGAGAGCGATGGACCAACATCTTCAGCCGGCTGCAAACCCCGAACCGAAGTCGACACGTGAAGGTTCGTCGTATTTGAAACATTTTGACACGAACGCAGCTGAGGCGTCGCTAAGCTAAGGAAGCTAAAGCTAGCTCAGGAGCCGCAGACAGTTAGCCGCGGCTAGCTCCTGCTACAATTGCAATGTCACCCGTGTTGTATTACACGATTTATCGTTTATTTCTACCTCGTCGTGTACTTCCAATAAATATTTCCTAGTTGTGTGTTTCCCCAACCCCCGGGGCCGAAAACGGCTCTTAGAACAACACATGTGCTGGATAGGAAACAGGAAGCGATGGCGCCAGGTGCTTAGAATTCAGTAACATAATGAGGCACAGCAGCTTTAACATTGTTTTTGTAACCCCCCCCCACTAATAAACAAACTAAAAGCACAGAATCGCCACTGGCAGAACAGCGCCCTCGCGTGGCAATAACATGCATTGCGCAATGCAGGATGTATCCTGTTTGTGGTTGCTACTAGCCTTCTATTGAACGTATTAGAATACCATCTTTATGTATTCACGTCGAAAAAAAATCCCGATACCTGAATTCGGAACTTTTTTTGCATTTGATGAGTGGATTGGGGTTTATTTATTGTTTATTTGTCTTCCCGTCAAGTAAATTGATGTGCGTTTCTTCCAGCGTTGCCATCAGACGTCCTCAAAGTGGTGGTGGTGAAAGAGGAGCAGCAGGAGGACCCGGAGCCCCCCCTCATGAAAGCGGAAGCAGATGAGGCTGGCGCCGGCAAGACCCGTGTGAAGAATGAAAAAGATGACGAGGAAGCCGAGTGGCCGCGGTTTCATCGCAGCGGGGAGAAGGGGCGTCGCCAAGAGGACGGCCGCATCTTTGGTCCGCTCTCAGACTGTGACGACACAACGTCGCAATCTAATGACACGGATGAAAATGACCACACTGAAGAGCATCAGAAGACGAGTAAAAACTCGAAAGGCCATTTGAAATGTTCTCAGTGTGACAAACGTTTTGTCCATGAGAAAAATCTGACGAGACACGTGAGGATCCATGCAGCAGACCAAACTCTGACGTGCTCCTTCTGCAGCAGGACATTCAAGCAGCGCTCGGATTTAATCGTTCATTGTCGTATTCACACCGGGGAGAAACCTTTTACTTGCTCGGTTTGTGGTGGAAGTTTTTCCCAGAAGGGCAGTTTGGTGAGACACACGAGGAGTCACACGGGAGAGAAACCCTTTTCCTGCTCACAGTGCGACTCCAGGTTCCGTCGGCGGTCGGCTTTGGTCAAACACGTGAGAACCCACACAGGGGAGAAACCTTTCCCCTGCTCAGTGTGCGCGAAGAGTTTTGCCGATAAGAAAAACATGACCATACACATGAGGACGCACACTGGCGAGAAACCATTTTGTTGCTCCATTTGTGGCGAAAGATTCTCCGATAAGAAAAACATGATGATACACATGAGGACCCACAGCGGCGAGAAGCCTTTCTCCTGCACAATTTGCAGTGAGCGTTTCTCTCAGAGGTGCAGTTTGATGAGACACATGAGGACGCACACGGGAGAGAAACCCTTTACCTGCTCAGTTTGCTCCAAAAGCTTCTCGGTGAAGAAAAACATGATGACACATATGAGGACGCACTCAGGAGAAAAACCCTATTCGTGCCCAATTTGCGGCAAAAGTTTCTCCATTAAGAAAAACATGATGACGCACATGAGAACGCACACGGGGGAGAAACCCTTCCCGTGCATGGTGTGCGCCAAAAGATTCTCTGACAAGAAGAACATGATGATACACATGAGAACGCACACGGGGGAGAAGCCTTTCCCGTGTCCGGTGTGTGCCAAAAGTTTCTCGGTGAAGAAGAACATGATGAGACACATGAGAACTCACACGGGTGAGAAACCCTTCTCATGCTCAGTGTGCAACGAAAGCTTCTCTCAAAAGGGGAGCATGATGAGACACACCAGGACACATTTGCCTCACTGACGTGCGCTGATGGGAAGGGTGAGATGAATGAGGTCCACGTGGACGTGGTGCTGACATGTCCTCATGTTATCTTTGGAGGTGAATGATGGCCAGGGGACAACCACATTACATTGTCTTTCACCTTTTCATTTACTAACATGTATCCCGTTTCTTGTTACATCCAATAAAATATCATTTGAAGTGGAGGAAAACACAAACAAAGAATACAGTTGTCCATTGCCACATCAGGAGTTCCAATTTTGCAGTTTTTAAACCATATTATTAAATCATATTTCCTTCCTAAATCATATTTCTAGTAAAAAATTCATGTTTAGGTAAATTGTGCATATTTTTTACCCAATTTAAGCATTTCCATGCACAAACATGGCTAAATGAACTAGAATACAAGTAAACCCCATTAAGATACAGTACAAATTGTGAATGTAGTATCCTACATTGGCCACTAGGGGTCAGTAATTGCTTGGTGAGATAGGCACCAGACTTGATTGCATGAACAGGCGTTTTTACCAGTTTAAATTATCTCACATAAGGCACAAAAATAACATGATAATAATCATTATAATTGGTCCGTAACCCATGGCAAGCTAAAACTCAACACGTCCTACCCGCCACCCATTTTTCTCCCCTGCTCCATTTAATTTATGGCTTATTTTCTCTGATTATAGCTGCAATATTGGCAAATATGAGTGTAGAAGGCTCTTATACTGTGAAAGATGATTCATTATAATCAATTTATCACGGTAGGGTCTGGAACCAATTAACCACGATAAACGAGGGATTCCTGCGCAGGACAACACAAAGCCACGCACCCTAGCTCTCGCCAAATAACCATAAACACGATAAATAAAACACCATTACATGAAATTTTAAGAATATTCTTCCAACATTATTATTATTTTTGTTATTATTGTTTGAAAATACAAACCGTCAAGTGCGGATTTATTTTTTAAATTTTTATTGCAAAGTCTTCATTTGTAAAGTTACATTATTCTTCCAAGACCACGTCATAACAACCGCATGAGAATGTCCGGGTTGAGTTTCACAATAAAGTACCAAGATCCGCCTCAGAGGCGTTTTTCGCTTTGTTGAACACCACTCGGTCGCAACAGAGCATTATATTTTGAAAATTTTTCTCCGGATGTTGAGAAAAGCACACGGTCAATAGGAGAAAATGGTAGCTTGAACGCAAAAAACCACAACAACGGAAGCATTTGGTTTTAAAAACAGAGATGGAACAACATCGGCCAGAGCGTTTGCACCCCGAAATGCAGTTACAACGTGAAGGTTTGTTGTATTTCTTTTCCAAACTTGTTTTACGACTATAGCAGCTACATTGCTAAGCTAATGCTAGCTAGGCGTCCGTTGCTACTATGCTAATTTGCTGACGTAAGGAGTATTTTTACACGCTTTTTGTGTCTCGGTGTGTTTTAAAATAATACACTGCGATTGTATAACTCCCATTTAGTAGTACATTAACTCACGCCATCCTTGATAAGAAAACAATCCTACTTTATTGCTATTTTTACATTATTAGGCCCACGAGTCAAGCGAATTACATACACTTAGAATTTAGTGGTTACACAAAAACACCGTAGCCAACTCAGCAGTAAGAAAAGTAGCTACTGGCTAGATGACGCCATCGACTAATTTGCATATCATTTGCATATGACGTTGCACAAAAAACAGACTTGTAGGAGAGACAAAGTCAGTGTGAACTCCTCAGTTACGTTTAGAACTACAAATAAACTTGACTATTGTGATGATCATCACAATTTCTGACAGGTAAGTGTTCGGATGAGGCTGGAGTGTAATGAGTAGTCATTTTATGAAGATTAAGATGCATTTACGTTTTACATCCTGGCGGCATCACGCCTCCCGCATGCGTGATTCATGGATAGCATGGAGCTCCACTATGCTCTCGGCAATGGCTGCTTGGGACTGCTTTGACCTGACCTCCCAGCAGCACCCACTGCTGCTCAGTGAGGACAGACCTGCTTTCAAAAGTTTCCAATGACGCTAGAGAAAAGTCGCCAGATTTAATGACAAAATGCCGACAGTGCACATAAACAGCCTAGCGCTGCTATTCTAAATTGGGGTCCCCAACTACTGGCCTGCAGCGCAGTATAGGTCCTTTTATTTTTTGTACTTTTGTAAATAACTACTGTCGTTGGTTATTGCTCCCTCGCTATATCACAGTTTTTCAGAAATGAATAAATAATTTCTGTTTCATGGTGGACTATGGTCTGTTATTAGGCAAAACATATAGAAATACAAGTAATATGTAGTATTCTGGTCAGGCGGCAGTAATGACACGCACCATTGAGACATTCATTTCATTACCTTAACGCTGAATGAAGTGAACCATAGCATATCCGACATAATAGAGTAAAAAAAAAGGATCTCCTCCGTGTGGAAGTGGTACTTTTTGGGGTTTTGGTTTTTTTTTAGGTTTGGAGGAAATTAACTGGTTAGCTTGCTAGGTAGCAGCTGTCTCGAGTCCCTGCAACATAACAGTTGAGCAATGTGGTGTAAACAAAGAAAAGTAAGAGTGTAAAGGTAATAATAATGAATTACACTTGTTATGCGCTTTATCAAAGACTCTCAAAGCGCTTACATTGAGGTCATTATTCATTCACACCACACTTGGTGATGGTAAGCCACTATGTAGCCACAGCTGCCCTGGGGCAGACCGACGGAAAGCGAGGCTGCCAGTGTGCGCCATCAAACCCTCCGACCACCACCGACACTCACACACACCGCTTTCATACTAGGCAATGTGGGTGAAGTGCCTTGCCTAAGGGCACAAGGAAAGTTTATTTCCTCCCACTGTGGCACCTGGTGTTCCTCTGAGGTCTCCCATCCGAGTACTGACCAGGCCCTGTCCTGCTTAGCTTCTGAGATCTGACGGGATCAGGCTTTGACAGGCAGGTTTGGCCACTTCAGGTAGGGTGTTTAGGGGATAGAGGTGTTTGTTCATGTCCACAGGGCTCTAATCCGTATTTGCAAAGTTATAAACAGGTTTTGCAGGTTTTTTCCAAACTACAAAAAAATTCCTTTTGTTGACATTGAATTGTATATTTCAGAAATTAATTTAGCGAGGTCAGGTCTGGAACCAAATAACCGTCATCAACGAGGGACGACTGTTGAATTTAACGTAAAAGCTAATTTTGCAAATATGGGTGACATACAAACCCATAAAAGGCAAAACAAATATTTAGCAATATGAATGTACGTTCATTTTACTTTACTTTCTTCTGTTGCATATTTTGTTACGTAACAAGAAGATGAAGCCGACCATGAATGCTTTTATATGAGGGAAGGCCAACAGCAGAACCTGCAGCNGCAGGTCTGGAACCAAATAACCGTCATCAACGAGGGACGACTGTTGAATTTAACGTAAAAGCTAATTTTGCAAATATGGGTGACATACAAACCCATAAAAGGGAAAACAAATATTTAGCAATATTTAGCAATATGAATGTACGTTCATTTTACTTTACTTTCTTCTGTTGCATCTTTTGTTACGTTACAAGGAAGATGAAGCCGACCGTGAATACTTTTATATGAGGGAAGGCCAACAGCAGAACCTGCAGCTCGTTGAGAAGAGCAATACGTGCTTTTATGTTAGCCTCCAAAAGTCACCAATGACACTTTCTTGAAAAATACTGTATGAACCCAGTGGGGTCAATGCGGATCCCTTTTGCTACATCTTCTTACTCTCTGGCATACCAGGTGCGTATGAGGTGTATTAAGAAGCAGAGATATGATGCCACCTACTTTACGCGGTTGGAACGACAAGCTGTATTCCCAGACAAGCTCATTAAAATGAGAGCAAGAAAGACTGTCAGTGTTTGTAAGTACGTGTGTTTTCTTTTCAGTGTTACCATCAGACGTCCTCAAAGTGGTGGTTGTGAAAGAGGAGCAGCAGGAGGAGACAGAGCCCCCCCACATGAAAGAGGAAGAGGAGGAGGCTGACATCAACAAGTTCCTTGTGAAGAGTGAAGAAGAAGAAACTGATTGGTCACGGCTACATCGCAGTCCCAGGAAGGAGGAGGCGACACGCGGTGAAGAAGCAGACTACATCTTAGGTCCACTTCAGGCTAATGGCATGACGTCGGACTCAGGTGACACTGACGTCAGTGAAGATGACTGGATCGGCAACACCGAGCACAGACAGGTGGACGCCGGCGAGAGGTTTGAGCCTGGCGAAGAGTCGCTGGCGTGCTCGCAATGTGGCAAGACGTTTTTGTCCAAGTTGAGCCTGAGGTGGCACAAGAAGGTCCACGCGGAGAAACTCTTCAGTTGCATCGTTTGCAGCAAAAGATTCAGGAAGCGCTCGGACTTGGTGGTTCACTTCCGTATCCATTCTGGGGAGAAACCGTACTCCTGCTCGGTGTGCAACGGAAGCTTCGCAAAGAGCAATGCCTTGGTTCAGCACATGCGAACGCACACCGGCGCCAAACCGTTCAGCTGCCCCGTCTGCGCCAAGAGCTTCTCTCAGAAAGGTCACATGACCACGCACATGCGCACGCACACCGGCGCCAAACCCTTCTCCTGCTCTCTCTGCGGGCGGATGTTTTCCGAAAAAGGTCACTTGACCAGGCACGTGGCAGCACACTCCGGAGAGAAACCGTTTGCCTGCTCTGTGTGCGGCAAAAGGTTCTCCCAGAAGGGTCACATGACCACACACATGGTGGCCCACACCGGAGAGAAACCGTTCAGCTGCGATGTTTGTGAGCAGCGCTTCACGTGGCACTCACAGTTTAAAAGACACAAGTGTGCTGGGGGGAAGAGTGCCACCTCGTGATACCGGTTCTCTCTGTGGGTCGTCTTTCTCATCGACTGTTGTCTTGTAGTTCCATCACTATTGTGGAGTGTGGATAGAAGTCTCAATAAAGGACCAAAGTATTGCTTGTTCACTGTGTTTTTCCATCCATACACACCAGTGGTTGTGCGTTTATAAAATGGGACATGCATTGGACTCTTCATCCTTCCTGCTTGGCTGCGGTTGTCGCCATGGTGGTGCTTTATCTAGCATTCACTGAGTTGATACAATTATTTTTATTAAGTCCATTTGTCTTGTAAGCAAAAATGGTGCATTATTCTAAAAATAAAATGTAAAAGTACACGTAATTAATAATGATGTCCTGATCCGATCTCCAGGATGCCAATCCGCTGTATTTTGAAGATCGGCTAAAAGTAGGCTTTTGCCGGTGCCATATAACGTTCAGAACTTGGTAGGTCGGGTATTGCGCCTCAAAGCTGGTTCCCACTCGACTCCCGCCACCCAGAAGAAGACAACGCCACACCACCATGCAGGCATGTCCGTGGGGTACTGTGGTGAAGTTAGTTTCACGTTCGGCTCCATAGCTACACCAGTAGTTCCTCACTGTGCCCGGACTGCTGTGTTGAGTTTATTATTATATTATTATTTACAAAAGTCATATTCTAAATCCACCACAAATTGATCTATAATGTCATATTAAGTGATTAGTCCTATCCTAAAAGTTTTTTGCATGTCCATTTTGCCCAATTTATCTTTATTAGATTAGGAGCCTAATTGGATTAGGTTTGTCACAAAAGCAGAAGAATATTGTTGGTCATGGTGTGTAATAAAAAAGTAAATTGAGCAAGACTTTGGTTGCCTTATTTTGAATGCTTTGAAGAGCTATTGTCAATTCTGCAAATCCGCTGTAAACAACACTGTACAACATCTTACTCATCAAATCCCAAAAGTTATACGGGAGGTCTACACGCAGCAGTGTAGAAAGGTGATCGTCGGGGGAGAGGAGCAGTCAGAGCCCCTCCCTTGAAAGAGGAGGATGATCATCCATGTGAAGAGTAAAGATGAAGAGTGGAGTGGTGAAGAAGCAGACTTTGTAAGACTGTAAGACTGAGGACACAGCATCACAGTCCATTGACTCTGATGACAGTGACCACCCTGAACAACCCCTGGAAGGATACTTGAAATGTAACAATTGTCTTAACAACACAAGGATTCTGACAAGACGCGCAAAAGGCGGGAGAGGAGACCCAAACCTGACTTGCCCGTTTTGCAGCAGAACATTCAAGAAGCGCTCAGATTGAATAGTTTACTGTAGAGAAACCTTTCACCTGCTCACTTTGTGTCAGACGGTCCTCCCAAAAGGGCAACTTGGTGCGACACACAATGAGTCACACAGGAGAGAAACCTTTTTTCTGCTTACTGTGCGATGCAAGCTACGGTCGGCGGTCAGCTTTGGTCCAACACACAAGAACGCACACAGGAGAGAAACCTTTCCCCTGCTCTGTGGACAAGAAGAGCCTGCTGATACACATGTGGACACACACAGGAGAGAAACCATCTGGCTGCAACATGTGTGCTAAAAGATTCATACAAGACTATCAGATTCACAAACACAAACGTGTTGCTGACACCCGCCAATGAATGTCTTTACTGTTTCCGCGTTTGACATGTGCACGTCTGTTTTACAGCAACTCATGAGCCATATTTACACAAAATACTTCGTACAGCCACTCACTCCTGCGATGTAACCTTGAAATTAGATGACTAAATACTGAAACACTTCGTCTACGCACCCTGTGTGTTTCTATTTCAATTTTCTTAAAAAAAAAAGTTTAATTCTATTTTATATTTATTCATTTTCAGCTCCACTTATATTTTATATATTATTTAAAAATCTATATATTATATTATAATATTTGTAAATATATATATGCATTATATGAAAATTACATATATATATTTGATGTCTATTTTATTATTATAAAATAAAAAACAAATATAATTTGAAACATAAAATAAACTATAATTTGCTTTTTCTACTTTTCTTACTGCTACTGAGCAACAACGTGATGGACAGGTTTGGTATCCATCCGATGCTAAGAAAATCCAGGACCTGTGGGGTATTCTTGACTCCGATACTGATTACTTGAATTTTTTGGGGTGACGTAAATTCTAGCGGAATGTTGTCCCTAATTTTCTGAAAATATTCTTATATAAACATTGACGGGTAGGAATATTTAAATATAATAATATGAGGATAAGCGGTATAGAAATTGAATGAATGAATATATATATATATATATAGGAAAATAAACAGAATTGTAAAATATCAATCTCATCACGCAAGTATCACTCCGATACAGCTACAACCTATGGTATCAATATTGGCTCGACAGTATATGCAGTCCTGCACTCACCAACATTGCACTGAGAACTGTCGCTACAGGAGTCTGATTTGGAGCTAAAAATTACGATTGTTATTTATTTCTGACTATAGGATAAAAGAGCATTTATTTATTGACGATGACATTTCATGCAGCAACATGCAGATGTCTAAGATAATGTCACGGAGCTTGAAAATTCAGGTAAAAATACAAAAAACCATCCGTCTAGCAATGAATAAATATGACCAAGTATTTACAGTATAATTGCTTGGTATAATAATATTAATTTAATATTAATTATATAAAAACATTATGAATATGACCATAAAAATCATGCGACACGACAATATTAAACCATTAGTGGTTAAGCAGTTATATTTTAAGTTTTAAAAGGCCAGAAAGAAAATTAAGATATCATTTCCGGCTTGAATTTCAAATTATGGCTCGGTGGCCGACTTGGCGCGTCCACTTTCCGTGCACGGTGACGGTAGAACATCTTATTGTGAAGTACGTTTCCGGATGTTAAAACAACGAACGCACGTCAACCTACCCACCCGTATCTGGGACATTTAGATGGACCAGCACCTGCAAATCGGTTCGTCTCCTGAAGCGAAGCCGAAATGTGAAGGTTCGTGATGCGTGTACGGTACAAACGGGCATCGCAGCGTTGCTAATTTCGAACATAGCGGATGCTAATGCTAGCTAAACAGCCGCACAGGGAGCCGCAGCTAGCTCGATGCTACAGTGTTCTTTCCCACGCACTGTATCATGTCGACCTCGTCGTTGAACTTATAAACGTTTCACTGTTTCTATCTCCAGCTGCCACTCGAATGGCAAATTGTGTTGGTTACATTTTGTAGCAAGTCGTTGGGCGTAAATAGCCTGCTTGAAAAACATAATCATCATCATTAAGAGTTGTGTGCAATGCAGTGGGGGAAATAATCCATGTAACAACGCAGTCATAATACAAATGATAGGCTTGTTGTCTTTAAACTCAAACAGTAATAAAACAAAATGCCATTTGCTACAAATGCGACACACTTTTAGCTGCAAATGTCATACTAAACATATAGGTCATAAAGTGCAAATACTGAATAAAGCAAACCGTGGTATGAGCCAAAAATAGTCCTATACTGTTTATTGGGGTTACTACTAATATAGGAATTACTGTGTGGACATATGCGGAAATACCTATAGTAAGCTATCGCTAAAGTTCATTTTACATCCTTATCATTGACTTTTACAATTAAAAAGTTGGCAATCTGGCACTGGGTAAACAAACGAATGAGCTCTGCTTTTTCCTGACGCTTTTCGGACACGTTCAACTGTGGAGTTGTAAACGTTAGAGGCTAGTATTGCTCCACACACAGGCCCATTTCCCTACTACGCAGTATGGTTCCATAAGAGCAGATACTTCAATACTACCGTGACAGGAATGAAAGAGCAGGAGTGGCATGAAGCAGTTTCCCCTGACATTTGCTGATAAAACTGCCTGCGTTTCATCAGTTTATGTGCAACGGTTTGTCTGCATTTCAGTCTTGCCGTCAGACGTGCTTAAAGTGGTCGTTGGTGACGAGGAGCAGCAGGAGCGACGCCCCAGGGTGAAGCAGGAGGAACCAGAGCCCACCCACATTAAAGAGGAAGAGGAGGAGCACAGCATCAGTTGTGGGGAAGAGGAGCGTCAAGCGCTGGAGGAGGCTGACATCAGCGAGATCCATGTGAAGAGTGAAGAAGAAGATGAGGAGCAAGCCAAGTGGCCGCAGCTTCATCGCGGTGAGGAGGAGACGGGTTGCCGAGAGGCAGACTACATCTTAGGTCCACTGTCAGATTGTGAAGACACAGCATCACAATCTACTGACACCAACGACAGCGACCACACTGAAGAACCCTTGAAGACTAATAAACACTTGAAAGGGGGCAAAGACTTTCAGTGTTCTCAATGTGACAAACGTTTTGAAAAAAAAAAAAATCTGACGACCCACATGTCCCTCCACACGCTAGAAACTCCGTTCAGTTGCTCGTTTTGCAGTAAAAGCTTTAAGAAGCGCTCCAATTTAATCGCCCACTGTCGTATTCACACCGGAGAGAAACCTTTCTCCTGCTCACTTTGTGGTCTCAAGTTCTCCCAGAAAGGCAGCTTGGTCAGACACACCACGACTCACACGGGAGAGAAGACCTTTACCTGCTCGGTCTGCAACATTAGTCTGTGCCAGCGCTCAGACTTAATCGTCCACTCTCGCATTCACACGGGAGAGAAACCTTTCACTTGCTCACTTTGTGGCGTGAAATTCTCCCAGAAAGGCAGTTTGGCCAGACACACGAGGAGTCACACCGGAGAGAAACCTTTCTCTTGCTCAATTTGCAACAGCAGCTACAGTCGGCGGTCAGCTTTGGTCCATCACATGCGGACACACACGGGAGAGGAGCCAATTTGTAGTTGACTATGTGATGAAAACCTGGACAAACATGGAACTTCGGACTTGAAAACATGTTGTCATTAGCGTTATTATATTTTTGAGATTATAAAATATTATTCATTCATTCTCATGATCAACATCCAACAGCCTATAAAATCAAGTCTTCCTTGCCTCAAGGTCTGGGTGTCCCAAGTGCAGCTTGTTTTTATTACAAAAAAACCCCAATTAAACCAGCAAAAATGGGAACATTTAAGCAAAAAAGTAGAAATGTTCATACTAATAATAACCGGGGTGTCACAAGACACCCAACTCATGAGACAAGACCATGCATGAGATTGGGTCTGGAAGAGCAAGACGAGATTTGAATATTAGTTTTAATAAAAGTAAAATAAAAAAATGACTGGACAGACTTTAATTAACTCAATCACAAAACAATGCATGTATGTTATTATTATATTAGTTATTGTCAAAGATATTATTGAGACAAATGAAATCACTGTTATATAAATTTAAAGGCAAATATGTGTTTTTATGAATTATTGGTTAAAAATGGTAGCCTTTTGTATTTACTTTCTTTTCTATTTTTCCACTTTGCTGGGTCTTCTTTATGCAATATGTTCCACAGATGGCCCCTGCGCCACGCTTTAGACACCCATGCATGTTTTACCAGGATAGCGAGTGTTTGCGAGCTCTGCGTTCTTGAGGAGGACTTTTTACCGGTTTGAGATGTGCATTGCACGGCATTACGGCGGTGAAGCTCACCCATACTCGCCCGCTCAGTGGACACTTGGCCTTTGTTGATGGCGCGTACTTCATTACTGAATAAATGCATGATGCAGGAAACACTTAAATGTGCAGCCTTACATGTTAAATATATCAACCATGTTGCTAAATTGTCAACACGGATCTCTTATGTATGAGGTGTGTTATAAGGCGATCGTCGACTTGAGTGCGAATCAAAACTTGCACTTAAATTAACACCAAAGTCACTCACACTATACACAGAACATATGCATGACATATAAAATGCAGTATTAGAAAGAGTTAAGTACACGTAAAAAAACACTCCTCACTGTTATCCACGTGGTTGTCCTGCCCACTGGAAGGGGCGTTACAAGGGAGAGAGAGAAAGGCTTACTGGGAGGAAGTGTCAATAAAGAAGGCACAACTTTTTTACTTTTTTTCTCTGAATATTTTAACTTTGTTCCCCTATAGTTACAGCGTTTTTTTCCCGTAACAATTTCAACATTCTTTGTTCCCATACAATATTTGGACTTGGTGTCGTAACATTTGAACTTTTTCCGCTATTTAATTTAGGAAAAAGTCCAACTTTCTAAAAAACACTTATATTTTAACTCCCTTACTAAAGACATGATCTTTTCGCATTATATCACAAGTTCATCCTTGTCAAATTGCGATTTTTCCTCATTGGGGTACAACTATTTTCTTGTAATGTTTTGACTTTATTCTCATAATTTCTGCAGCTTAAAAAAATGTTTGCAACTGTTTCAACATTTTTTCCTGTAATTATTCCCACAATATTTTACTTTGTCCAATTACATATATATATTTTTTACAATGACAATTTTATTTTTGTTTTATTTTTCATAATATTACCACTTAAAAAATATTTTTTCAACTTTATGCTGCTGAAATGACGTTATTTTCCTCATAATATTCTCGCAAAATTTTTTCTCATTAGATTATAACTATTTTTTTTTCTTTATTCTTGCCAGGGGCCACTTTCGCACTTTGGACACCACCACATTGTACATCAGCTCTCTCCTTGTAAACTGACGTAAAGTCTTACCTGTCACGTTTGGACACTGCTGTCCAATCGTCTCACGTCTTCTGTTGCTGTCTTGTTCCCCCACGTGTCGGCAGGGGGCGCTGTTTCACATACAGTTGCACAAACAATGGTCTTCTCTCTGAAAAGCAACCTGCAACCCAGCTTTTGGAAGAAAAGCCTTGTATCCATAGCAACGGCACAGGCTGCT
Source organism: Oostethus manadensis (assembly GCA_024372805.1). Classification (NCBI taxonomy): domain Eukaryota; kingdom Metazoa; phylum Chordata; class Actinopteri; order Syngnathiformes; family Syngnathidae; genus Oostethus; species Oostethus manadensis. The sequence continues at coordinate 1,515,745 of QODF01000100.1, read as the reverse complement.
ATAAAAAGCAGCGTTAAAGCAGCAGTCGGCTTCCTTTCAACCAAACCAAACGTTTTATTCGCTAAGATTCTGAACACGTTGAGCTTCCCTCCTACCATTTTGTTTCTTATGCGGCTAAGTGCTTTGGAATGAGGAAATAAATGGTCAAACATCTGATGATGACCCGGGAACCTTCTAGAAGTCATTAATTCTGATCGAAGACACCTAGCAAGTTATCAAGTGTTGCTACATCCTTGACCAATGTCATGCTGGATGAAAAGCCTTTTTAAGGGAAGATCCATAAAGTCGGCCAAACAGAACACGACACACAAGAGTTAAATACAAACACAGACACACATTACACAGAAAGTTAGAGTGGACCCGTGCACACACACACACACACACACACACACACACACACACGTGCAAAGGCTTCAGGTCCAAGTGCTTGTTTAGTCCGAAATGATCAAGCCCAAACCCGGATCAGGTGGGACTGCTCATAAAAAAAAACAATCAAGAGTCCAAAAATAGACTCCTGGGATGTGTGAGAACCATTTCAGGTTGGCCTTCATGATTTCTGTCCAATGAGACTCAAGTCAAAACTGAGGATGTGGTCCCGTCCAAATGGATTCAATAGACAGAACCGCTAATGAATGAATAATAAAACCGTGCTTTTCTTCCTTGGTTCTGGCAAACCTTTTGTGAATTGGACCCAATTGTGAAGGAAGGAGGAAAAATAACACACAGGATAGGCTCGGTACCTCCACTTTGGGTCAGCCTCAGTCCCGCAGGTTGTTGATGTGAGCGCAGATCTTGAGGGCGGGGCCTAACTTGATGTTCATGGTGGACACGAGGTGCTCCTCCTTCAGCAGCAGCAGGGCCTGCCCATCAATCTCCTGCGAGAGGAAGTGTGAGGCCAGCTCTTCGCATCCTGCGAGGAGGAAGAGATTAGGAGAAAAGGGGCGGGGCGCACTGTGGGTGACAGAGAAAGACATCGGCACCTTGTAACGAAGAAATAAACTGCGACACTTGGTCAACACTCCACTGGGCAGGGCTTAAAGGTGGGCAGGTGAGGGTGGACGTCTCCTTGGCGTGGCAGGAGGCCAAAGAGGCGGATGAGAGAGACACGGGGTCGTCCTCGTCCTCCTCACCGCTGGACTCCGTGTCTGAGCGGCTGGACTCGGAGCGGCGCTGTGGTGCGGTGCGGGTTACACTTCACAACTTGAACGTTAAACCATTTTTTAAAACCTCTCTCACCGTGACAGGAAGCGGCCTTCCCGCTATCTTGGCGCTGGCTATCTCCGAGCTGGTCCTGCGAGGAACCCTCCTCCTGGCCACGCCTCCTTCATCGTCAGAGTGGGACAGGTGACGTTTACGGGGAAGCGGGTCGCAGTCCCGGGCCTGCCGCGCGCGACGAGGCTGCCTGAAGCTGACGTTGTACCTGGAAAAGCATCACAGACACACACACACACACACTCTGTTGTGTTAACAGTAAGATGAGGACACACACAAACCTTGACTTGTGTTGTTGTTTTCACCTCTTTGCACACAATATGGAGCAGAACCTTTTACTTCCACGAAACTGGCTGGCGGGGGCAAACTCTTTACAGTATTCGCACTCCAACACTGCGGGGGCGGGGGAGAGTTGATGATGTCACCAGTACCGGTCAAACACGTGACAAAGACGCGTGAAACTAGACACTGACCCATTTCCTTGGTAACAGACTCGTTCTCCCCTGCAGAGTCTTTGCTTGGTCCACACACCTGTCAGTCAAGCATCAGGGACAAATCGGGTCAGGGTCTAAAAGTTTTGAAGTTTGACGTGAACGCATCCCCGGAACGCACCGGAAAAGGCTCCGCCCCTTCCTGGATGACAAAGCCCTCAATGAGGTGCGTGAGGACATGCGGTTTGACCACGGCTTGAGGGGGAGGAGCCTTCTCTCTACGACCGCAGGCCCCCCGTGACACCGGCAGGGAGGGCGAGGCTGGAGGAAGGGTGGAAACTGTGGGCAAGAGAAAGGGGAGGAGTCAGTAGTTGTGTACAGTCTAGTCAGACATTCATTGGACCATTCTCCTAGAATGGGGGTGTCCAAAATGTGAACTGGGGGACATTTGCAGCACACGGCTTGTTTTTTTATTGGCCCCTCGGCTTCAAAATGTAAAAAAAAATGAAAAAATGGCAAAAGGTCGAGACAAAGTTAAAAACACTACTACCAAAGATAGCTTTTCTGATGACCAACATGACTAAAAAGCTTTGGAAAGGCGTCAGACTTCAATGTTGAGCATATTTTTCTCCTGCTGGTCGAGAATCAGCAACTCCAACCACTTCTGCCTGATGCTTGCCTATTTAGGAAAGCTAAACAAAATTAGCTTTCCCTCAAACCCGAACAAAAATTTCCTGGGAGCCATTGATCAACGTTGACCATATAAGGAAGTCCTGGTTGCGTGACATCAGTGGAACGCGGTGCTAAAAAAAGGTGCTATAAAAAGCTTGCAGACCCATTCAAAACTGCTTTGAGGGCTCACTTTCAAATGCGCAAACGTCAATATCCAACGCTTTGGTATCATTAAACACGAGAAAACAACATTGTAACAACATTTATACACACAGCTAAAAATATCTAAATACCGTCCTTTTTTATGAGTATGCTGCCCTGGCTGGAAACAGTTTGGACACCCCTGTGTTACGTTGTTTTACCTGTTTCCATGCAAACATTGGTGCACCCCGAGGCGCCATCTCTAACGGGCAGCAGCTGCGGGGTCGAAGGGGCATCTCCCTGCAGCTTGCGTTTGAGCGAGCCGGTCGTGTATTTTACCTACAAAAAGGTCAAATACTGTGTTGCTTTTACTGAAAAGAGCTGTTAATATTTGACATATGGCCTCTCCAGACAGCTCACCTGCGTCATGGGACTGTCCACTGGGTTGCCATTGGTTGCCAGAGGCGGGGGGGCACGGGGCAGCAAGGAGGCAGGGGTGGAGATTGAAGCAGACTGACAGGAGGCAGGGCTTACAGTGAGCAGTCCTTTCTGACTCTGATTGGCACAAACCTTAGAGGTCAGGGGGAGGGGGGAGGCCTCTTGGGACAGCGCCTTCACATCCACACCTGCACCAATGACCCCGCCTTCTCTAGAGGCAATGGATGCCACCATGGTGAGCAGGCTGGACGAGCTAGCGAGGATGGCGGCCCCTTCTTGGCTGCATCCCCCCCGTGCTAAGGCTAACGCCTGCCCACTACCCAATGTGTTCTGCCTGGCGCCCACTATCTGTACGGGGATGTGAGGTGTCTGGGCAGAGCTGCTGGCTGGCGGTGGAGCCGGCAGAATGGGAGGGGGGTTTCTGGAAGGCAGCTGCAGGGGAAGGCGCAAACCCTGCAAAGTTTTAGGCTGGATGGGGACGGGACCGTTGCTGTGACCCGGTTTGTCCCCACCCAGTGAGCTCTTCTGCAGAGGCTGCACCACTAAAGTCTGAGCACCGACTGCCGGCTTGATGGTCGCTGTGCTGCCCGGGTAGGCGTGGCCCTGCGACGCCGCGGTGGAGGTGAGGACAAGGGCATGTGCTGCAGCAGGGGCTGCGGTCCCTGTGGCGAGGGTCCGGGTCCCTTGAAGCAGAAGCTGGGAGAGAGGGACAGAGGAGGAGGCGGAGCCAGAGGAGGATGAAGGAGGGGGTGCTTTGAGGTTGGTGGGCTGAGGGTAGGTGGGGATTTTGATGGGGGGCGGTTGAGGCTGACTGGCTTTGTTGGGACAGTGGGCAGCTGGACAAAAAACAAAAAACATGTGCTTTAGAGACTGTGTTCACTTCCTCTTGTACAAAGTTCTAGTAGTTTTTAGAATTTTATCTCACCTGCGTCACTCTTCTCAGTCTTGAAACCTTTTGGACCGGACACGCTCCGAACAGCTAGGTTCTGCACCTGGAGGAGACACGATAAGAATGGCGAGGAAGCTACGTTGGTTGCTTGGGTTACTGACCTGATCGCCATCAGTTTGACAGCTGGAGGACAATGTGGTCACTACTTCCTGCTTCCGAGGCTGAGGCAGCTGAGAGACGGTCGCCACAGCGGCGGTGGTCGTGTTTCCGGGCATGAAGATGAGCTGTGAGGAAATGGGCGCTCTCAGGGAGCGGTTGACCTGCGGGACGGAAGGGATGGTCGGATCACGACAAAACCTTAAGAAAGTGATGAGTAAAAACAAACACACCCTCAGATACATTTGTCCCCGTCCCCCAGGGCCCCCACTCAGCAGCACTGACTGGCTGATGGTGGTCGTCGCTGAGACGCCGACGGGGCGGCTGCTGGCTGAGGAGGTGGAGACAGATGTCACGCTGGCCTGAAATAACAACAACTTAACGTCACCTGCTACATTTTATGTCTTTCGAGTTTTACAGGCGGAAAAGAGTCGTGGCGCTTACCGCTGAGGTGCTGGCGGTCTGAGTTGAGCCGCCGCTGGATGGGCCGGTATGATGGCCCACAGCCAGACTAGCCTGGAGGGAAGACAAATTTGACTAGCGCACTATTAGAGTTTTGATGAGTAGGACACGCTTTACCTGCTGCACGGCCGCCAGGTTCTGCATCTGCGCCTTGTTGATGTGCTGCTGCAGCATCAGCTGCTGGAAGTACTGAGCGGCGTGCGGTTGCCTCTGGAGTGCCTGCAGGGCCTTCATGGTGGAAAGAGACCACCAAGGTGTTGATGATGGTTAGAAGGAAGACACACACAAACACACACGTTACCTGGACAGCCTGTCTTTCATACAGAGACATGGAGTTCATGCCAGAGAGGCGTGCACTCGTTCCAGACGCAGCGCTCTCATTGGCTGAGGTCTCCTGCTGCTGGTTCTTCTCTCCTTCCATCTCCATGGTGACTGAGGACACCGCAGTTGCCAATGAATGATGAAAAAATGATGAAACAGCCAGGCAGCAGAATCAGAACCACCTTGTCATGACCTTTGAACTAGACATTAAACCAAAACTATTTGGGAGGAGCCCAGTGAGATTGACAGGACGTGATAAAACAAAGCACCGAACACCTAACCTCAGCAAGCTAGCTGGCTAGCAACCCCTCCTAGCTTCCTCTCGACACACCGGCACTCTTCTTCTTCGGTCACGCCCTGTCGCCAAGCAGACGGTGCGACTCGGTTAGTTCTGGGACGTCTCTTTAGGGTTCCGGTGGGATGGTACAGCTGAACGGAACCGCAGACGCAGCGACACATCTGCGGCTGGTGTTAGCACGACCACGCCCACCTGTCGGCCATTTTCGGCGCGAAAAGATGACGTCAAATGACCCCCACTGATAATAGAAGCTGAATTAAGATCTCTCATTAGCAACAGAGTAGGTGAAATACAAAAATCTGGACAAAAGGGACTATTGGTGGCATTTGAATTCCGGAATTTGCGGCTTTAAGATGTGGCCTAGAATAAAATAACACAATTAAACTGAGACATCATGGCAATTTCCAGTTTGAAGGCTGGAAAAAATGGTAATCAGCCTACTGGTCCATACGTTTTTAAAATAACTGCATCAAATGGTGGGTATTAGGCCAAAATAGCCTGCTTTACATATATGCTGTTCAATGTAACACCACATGTTTGCTCTAATAAACATCAAAGCTTATTAGATACAAAGGTAACATGCATAATGTGAATAAGGTAGTAAGCCTGGAGAAACCACATGCATCTTTAGATTAAATACTGTTGATTATTTACCACATTAACAAAACACTGCACAATGTTTAGATGGAGTGATGATTTGATCCTGTTCCTTTTTTTTTTTAAGGTCGTCAACCTAATCTAACAAGCTTCTGAAAATAGTTTGGGTGCAAAATAAAATCTCATCCATCATAACCTTAGTGAAAGTGCATGTTTAAGAAAGCAATGAAATAAACTGTTTTTGTCTTTTGAATATATATCTATGATTTATTCCAGAACATTATATTATGTACAAAGAGCGCGCACAAGCTCATCATCACTACATCACAATGTGAGTATTTGTATAAGTGTTATTTGGGCCCAACATGACATCCCAAAATAAATATGCTTAAAAAATAAATTAAAACTTTGGTATCCTGATTAGCGGTGCTAGCTTGGCTGGTGGTTGAAGGCTGCATAGGCGGTAGGAGGGGCTCTGCTGAAGCTGAGGGCGATCTCGTCAAAGGTCTTGCTTTTGGTCTCTGGAACTTTGAGGCAGGTGAAGACGAAGAAAAAGATGAGGATGGCAGTGAAGATCAGGAAGACCCACGGACCACACAGTTCCTGAGGACAAAGATCCAGGTTGACGGTACCATATGGGGGGAAGAATGAGTTACTTTGATAACAACTTCTGATTTCTCTCACCACAAGTTTGGGGAAGCTTATTCCAACCAGGAAGTTGGATGTCCAGTTGCAGCAGCCAGCCACAGCCATGGCCGCCGGGCGCGGCCCCTGCGAGAAGAGCTCGGCCACGATAAACCACGGGATGGGACCAGGGCCCAGTTCAAACATGGCGACAAACACCATGACGGCAAAGATTGCCACGTAGCTCATGGTGGCGATGTCCGTCTGCTCGGGGAGAGGGAGGTGACGTTTACACCCGCTTTATTAGCTCAACTCCACAGGAAGGCGCCAAAACACGACTGTGCTCACCTTCAGTAGAGAGACAGTCATGACCACAGTGCTCATCCCCATGCCACCAAGGCCCAAGAGGTGTAATGTCCTACGCCCCACTTTCTCCACCAGGAAGAGCTGTGAGTCACAAAAGAGAGAGTAGGATGACGCCAAAGCTTTCGCCGCGACGAGGGCAAAGACCACATGCTCTCACCGAGACGACCGTGAAGACAGTGTTGACGATGCCCGCGCCAATGGTGGCAAAGATGGGCTGCTTGACGCCAGCTGAGCTGAAGATGCTCATGGAATAGTAGAAGACCTGAAATCACGGAAAAAAGTTTTATATCTGATTTCATTTCCTGACGCTTGGATGAAATGGGGATGGCGAATGTGGACTTACCGCGTTGATGCCAGACAGCTGCTGGGACAGCTGCAGTATGATGGCAAGGAGGAGCGGAAGGCAGTAGGTCGGAGAGCGGAAAAGCTCAGGGATGTTACTGAAGGTCTCTGCTCACGTCCTCGCTACCGCGCAAGCGCACCAGCGCTGTCCATGCAACCAAACAAGAAGACACTGGATGACACTGAACTGGTCTCTCCAATGTCATGGAGGACTAAAAATGTAATTTTTAAAAATACAGTGTAAGGTATGTATTGTCAGCATAAAGAATAGTGTGCATCTAACAGGTCCTCAGTACTTTCATGTTTCTGTCTCCTGGGGCTTGCTTAGCATGACAGATGTGAATGAGAAGTGGGATCTCTTGCAGTCACATGATCACTGACGCGATTCATTTAATTTATACACCACCCAACATACCATTGTGCGCATGCTCCTCCTGCTTAAGGTTGATGAGCAGAAAGCAGGGGCTCTCGGGGAAGAAGGGCAACAGGATGCACTGCAGCACAGCGGGGGCCACGGTGAGGGCCAGCAGAAGGGGCCACAGCTTGACCGAGCCAAGCAGAAACTCCAGGCCGAGGATCTGAATGCCAACGAAAATAGAGAGAGTCACATTCCCTGCACATGTGACATTTCTTCTTCTTCTCATGCTGTCAGCAGACCTGAGCAATCAGGATGCCCACCACCACACCCAGCTGGTGCAAGGTGCCGAAGACCCCCCTGAACGGGGTGGGTGACACCTCGCCCACATACATAGGGGTGAGGTCTGTGAAGAGGCCGCAGAAGAGGCCGATGACCAGGCGGCCGACGATCACCATCTCGTAGGAGGAGCAGACAGTGCAAAAGTATGCGCAAGCCGCCAATCACCGCTAGGATGTTGACCAGGAACATGGAGCGCCTCCTGCAGGAGGCAGACACCTTTACACAGCACAGTACCTTCTTATTTTGATAGACTGGAACTGACTAAAGATTGTAGATAATTCATTAATTACATCAATAAAAACTAATTTCCTCTGCTCTACATCTTGAGTTTTAGGTCAACATTAACTGCTGCTCCGAACGTGCCAAATTTGTCAGCCATGACGCCCACACTGAAGGAGCCCACCATGCCGCCCACACTAAAGATGGCCAATGTGACGCTCCAGACTGTAGTGCATGCGTCTGGGTTGATGGGCTTGCCGTAACGCTCCATCCATGTGTGGTTGAAGAAAGAACGAAGTTTCTAAAGAAGAGAAGAGGGGTTTGGCCTTCTGCATACATTCATATGTTCATTAACATGTATGTTCATACATACATTCATTGCCACAAATATATAAGTTGCTAGCTGTTTGACCTTGGTCATGAATAATGGTACTGTTTGCGTAGCTAGATAGCATTGCAACGTAACACACCTCATACGCAAAACATTCACTGGCTGGTATGCGTATATTGGCCAATCAGAAGCTACCATAACTGACTTGGTTGTGCATTAAAACGTATCTGGTCATCAATATCACAATATATCAAATGTACAATCACACCCAAATATGTAAATTGGGCAATGATATTATCTCCCCGCCACCCACCCTCCTGGCAATCTAACGGTACAGAAAGCAATGCATACACATGTGCATACACGCACACACACACGCACACACACACACACACACACACACATACTGTACAATTACATGCACATTTACACGAGTTCATACGTTCACCCAGATGTACATACATGCACAAATAGAGAATGCTGATGCATACTTTGACAGCCACCTGCTCGGGCGCATTGATGACTCCTGTGTTGTAACCAAACTGCAGCGAGCCTATGACGGCCGTGGCCAGCGAGAACAGGAGGTAACCCGTCACCTGCGTCTCCTGCAGGGCGGGGAGGAAGGAGATTCAGGCGTAATTAATAGCAAAAATAAAAACCAGACCTCTCTAGCAGATAATATAAGCACCACAAAGGTCACATTACTCTGGGAATAAACAATGATGCTAATTAGACACTCAAGGAAAATAACACGAAACAACGAGTAGGTCGCCATCTTCCTATTAAAGCGTAGGTCTATGGGGGTCTATACCATATAAGGTGGTGGTCATGTAGACGGCATCAAAGGGACCTGTCATACAGTATGTGTCAGAGGGAAACAATGTTGCAGATGAAGTGGACAAGGTGGGAAAGATGCCAAGGAGCAGACGGCCAATATAAAAATTAGAGGTGAGGATGTGTTCAAGGACTTTCTGGAGGTGGCTGCCCCTGAAGAAACAAAAACATTGTAGAAAAGCAGTCAGGAGAATCAGGAGAGAGAGACACACCAGGAGAATTAGAGAGTCAGGATAATCATAATGGAGGTCACTGCACTCCAAAGCAGATGAGCTCCTTGATTGCTCATAAATGGTGGCACCCACATTTATAGGATGTGACCCCCGGTTTTCTACAGACTTGTTGAGATTGATTTCAACGAATGCACAATTTATTCCATGACAATAAATATAAACCTACAATATATTAAATATATATTTAACTCTTGACATATTTCATCTAACACAAAGTCTATGCACAACATGAAATTATCAGACACCTGTCCTGTCCACAAAGCACTTTAGGTAGCACAGATTATGAAATGGGTCGGCGCACAGGTACACTCTTTTTGTTCCTCAGCAACATTGTGTTTAGTATTCCAGTTGTGTATTGTATAATTAACCCTATAAGTACAATACCTCTCTGACATTAACGCCACATTTCGCCTTACAAAAAATGAAACACTTGCCTGTCCTTCCATCGTTTTCCTCAGTTGGCTTTAGGGTGAAATTGGGAGAAATCATTGCTAGTGTTAGGGTTACGCCTCCTGTGCTCACTGCTGGGGGGAAACAAACACACCTGGTTAGGCGCTGTGCTAAAACGTCTGCGACCCTCCGCATCCTGTCCTCCCGGCAAAAAAGCTCTCCATGGGCATACATATGGTGATAAAACATACCAAGAGAGTGGACAAAAGGGGACAACTGACCTTTGCATCCTCTGCGTGGACAGTTCTTCGAGATGAGCGAGAAAGGGATGGAGGAGGAGGAGGAGGAGGAGAAGGAGAAAGATGCGGGGCCACAGGAGGACGAGGAAGGTTGGTGGGCGGGTGAGGCTGACTGGTTGGCCTGAAACAACAAGAACAAAATGTCACCTGCTACAATTTATGTCAAAAAAGTGCCATGGCGCTTACCGCCAAGGTGCTGGCGGTCTGAGCGGGGACACCGCTGGATGGGCCGGGCTGACGACCCGCAGCTAGCCTGAAGGAAGGACACATTTATCTAGCACACTTTTAGCATTTTGATGAGAGGGACACACTTTCACCTGCTGCACAGCCGCACCTTGATGACGTTCTGCTGCAGCATCAACTGCTGGAAGTACTGAGCAGCGTGCGGCTGCCTCTGGAGCAGTGTTCTTTTTGTCAACAATGACAAAATTATTTTGTTGACAAACCTTTTTGTCAGGACAAAAATGAGACGGCTACAAGCTAAACACTGCTCTTTAATAACTATTATTAATTAAAAAACATGAGATTCTGCACCAACAAATATGCACATTTGCACTTAATAAAGTCATCAAATTTTACCTTTATTCATTCCCACGCAGTATTAGCATTTGGGAGCAAATATGAGGTAAAGGAAAACAGGATAAATACAGTATAGTAGGTTCTGTGCAACAATGGTGCATTCCATGACCATCAAACAAAATGGGATGGTTGTTGCTCACAGCAAACAACTTAAACGTGACGAAACTATGGGATCTGCAACTGTATATTATTTTGAAAATAATATAATAACCCATATTTTCAAAATGTATATGCATTTACGTTATATTTGATGCAGTTATTTACATTCAATACATTTTTAGGGGCAGTTTTTTCAGTGGCCAGATTTAGCTCCGCCCACAAACCGGCACTGGTACATTTGATTTTGTATTCGCCTGTAGACTTATACAGATCTACTATGTGTACAGAGTGTAACTGTATCCTCTGTTTTTTTACTACTACTACTACTACTACTATTATTTAAAACGGTTATTTATTTTTCTAAAACTAGACTAAATCACATGGTGGCCTTCAAGATGATGGTAAGAAGACATACATTTATTACCTGCATAGCCTCACTTAGTCTTTCCATAATGTTCATGGCAGAGGGGCGGGCACTCGTTCCAGACGCAGCGCTCTCATTGGGCGAGCCCTCCCGTTGCTGGTTCTTGTCTTCTGTCTCCATGGTGATAGAGGACACGCAGCAGTTGCTAATGAATGACGTAACTATGGTGGACAGACAGGTAGAAGAATCCGAACCACTTGGTCATGATATTGAATTGGACTTTAAAGCAAAACTATGGCTGAGCAGCTCTGTGAAATTGACAGGATGTGTGATAAAACAAAGTAAGTAAAACAAATAAGCTAATGTTAGCAAGCTAGCAACCTCCTTCTAGCTTTCTCTACTAACGGGCCCTCTTCTTCGGCCAAGCGGTCGGTGCGACTCGGTTGGTTCTGGTACGTCTCCCTACGGTCCCGTTCAGGCGGTTCCGCTGGACGGAGCCGCAGACGAAGCGATACGTCTGTAGCTGACGTTAGCACGACCACACTCACTTTTAATCCACCGGGCGACATTTTTCGGCGCGAAGAGATGACGTCAGAAGACCCCACTAATAATACTAGCCGAATAAAGACCTCTCGCAATGGTGATCGAAATTCCGGCTCTTTTTAGAGAGCCGGTTCTTTTGGCTCCGTCCACAAAAAAAGGTCTCTTTCGGTTCCCAAGTGGCTCCTCCGATATTTTGTTGTCATCCAAATTATAATATGTATTGTGTAAAAATAATTACTGATGGATTTATTAAATTCTTCAATGAACAGACACAAAATATATATTGTAATATAATATTACAAATACAAGACCCATCTCAAGGTCAAATGTCTGCATGCAAATTTCTTACTATTTAATCAAACGTATCAAACGACCCCCACGCAGCAAAACAAATTAAAAAGTGCAAAGCAAAAAGAAAAGGCAGCATCTATGTAACAACTGTCTTTACTTAAGACTGGCATTCAAAAACTCCACCTTGTACTGTGCGCTTAGCCCCGCACCTACTGGATCAATTCACCAAAAAAAAAACATCGCCTCTTAATTGACTCCCAAAAATCCGGCTCTTATCACTGTCAGCTAGTCAAAAGCCAGGTCAACACCACTGGATCAGACCTTATTGACCAACAGAGTAGGGAAAATACAAAAAGTTGGACAAATGGAAGTCCGGTGGTGGGTTTTTAATATGGCTGACAAGAGTATGCACTCCTGACAACACATGTTAGAAAAATCCATCAGAATTGTTTAAATGGCCAGTTAAAGAGAAACAAATCCACCTTCAATAATGATTCCAATTTGAAAGCTAGAAAGAACGTCCATACATGTAAGAACTGGGAACACAGCTTGGTTAGCTGACCAACATGCATGCTGAAAAGATGTACTGTCCATGTAAAGACTTCCCCTGGTTCATTGTGGTGGCCAAGGTGAGACCATTACTGACATAGGGGTGGCAATAAGTTGATACTTGAAATGTCTCCGTGTAGCTCCGCCACTGTTACCCAGTACCACCCACCACCATTGGACACATGTCGACTGGTGAATTTCTCTTGGAGATAAATATAGCATCTATCTGTCTACCTAGAATGTGCTCCATATTTCAGGGGAAATATGGCATTGCTCCTGTCGGGGCTACATTGTTATGCACTCTCTGTATGCTAGCAGCACTGCCTCAAAAGGGCTCACTCCGTTCATGCTGTTGTTCTATGAAAAAAACACACGCTACCTCGCTGAACCGATGCAAAATAAACAAGTAAAACTTCTGGAATTGAATTGAAAAACTTGGCAATCATAATCTTAGTGCAGGTGTCAAAGAAACAATGAAACACACTGTTACTGTCGTATGATATATACAGTACATATATATCTATATAATTTATTCCAGAACATTATAGCATGTACAAAGACAAGCGATCAACACACAAGCTCATCAACACTACATCACAATGTGAACAATTTGGTGTAATAAGTGTTGGGCCCAACATTACATCACAAAGCCTGTCCAAAGAAAACCATTGCAACTTTGAATACTTCCTGGTGCATGTGTGTGCACATGAAAACACAACTCGTCGTTGCAAAAAGTGACATTTGGGCCTCATAAGAAAGAGCGTTCACCACCACGTGGATGCCACACGACACATACACAACTCTCAGCAACAGTGAATAAAACGGTCAAGTTCGACAACAAGGCCGCACAAAGCTGTCCCCCAAAAAAAAAGATGAAAAAGAAAGAGACGACACAAAAGCTATCAGATGTTTTAGCTGCAACCATTTAAAAAATGATTCTGTGTTTGTGGGTTAGCTTTACAGAACAATATTTAGGAACACTTCGGTGGCGCACATTACCTACTACAATCATGGATCAAAACACGTGTAGATGTAAACAAAGAATTTGGGTTCATTTTGGAAAGACGTTATTCCATCGTGCCTCAAGAAAACTTGCTGGAATTTTGCCCATCATACACAATCCAAATGTGCGTTCAAAAAAGAGAAACTGTTATCCAGGATGCATGAGGGAGCTAACATTGCATGAAATGGGACAACTAACTCACCACACAACCTCCAACAATGTTTTATAATTTTATATACATGCTGTGAGCGTTCCTGGGCACATTGATTTCACAGCGCCCATGGGTAGGAACTAACGCTACGTCTGTCAACAATTGTAGCATAGAAAGCTTGTGTCTGTTTGCAACTACTAATCGTGGTAGACTTTGTGAGAGCTGCAGATTACGACTACTTTTGGATAAATGAGGATCCAGAACCTTTATCTTTTTGAGCCTGGATGTACAAAGGATAAGCTACAGCTTTCAGAAGCTGAGCAGGCAGCAAGAGAAAGTGAAGCGTCGGAGCAGTCGGCATGACTTGTGGTGGTGTAGATGTGGCCCCGCAGACGCCAAGCCACGCAGACCAAAATTGAGTGTTTCTGGCATACAGTTACCATGGACAGAAAGGCATCATGTGTATGGCGAGGAGGACAACTGTCCATGGAGAAAATCACCATGATATTGATTGAGAAGTACAAACAGTATTGATTGAGTACAAACAAAACATGGAATGTGGGCTAATACTTTACACATCATTTGCTTGTCTATTCCAAGTTATTCGGATGCTTGTTCTTCTTTCGCAGTCAGTGTAGATTGGTGTCCTATTGTATTTTTTTGGAGTGGGCTCGCTTGGTCTTGGTCATGGCGTGCGGCGCTGTGTCACTATGCCAGAAAAATAGTTCTTCGTGTTAGCTGCTACAACAACAATGTTGATACACCTTGGTCTATACACAGATCAGTTCCATAAATAGGACATTGTTGGTGGTTTTTGAAGTCTCACATAAGGATTGTGGATGATGGGCACATTTGCTAAAAAAAAAAAGCTAATTTCCTTTAACAGTAAGCTTGCCTTGTTCAGTCAAACAATACGTAACCCACGTTTTGAGACACACTCTTGAGACACAGTAGGACACAGACAGCAAAAGAAGTCACATCTTGACAATAATCCATACATGAGCTTGTGTGTTAGCTTACCTGCTACCGACAAGCTAGCCGCTAACTGGCCTAGCATCTACCCCTACTGAAGCGCGTCTTTGCAGGTACATTTGACGGAGTACTTGCTGTCAAACAATTCATACGAAACTAGAATGAGGTTATAGACGACAAGGCAACAATTTAAGACGTTTGTACATTAATATCAGTAAATAGAATTTGATTTATTAGCACTTGCCCTTCACTCATTGTCACGTCCTGCATCGTTTAAGTCGGCGACTGATTGCGAAACACCGCAAACATTTGAACTCCCAAAATGGACGAGATCAAATAGACGCACTTGCTCAGGTAGACAACGTTTTGGATTCAAAGTCTTCTAAAGCGCTGACGTGCTGAACGATTTATGGCGATTGCTTTGCAGCGAATGTGCTCAGCGGCGTTGCACGATTGAACACGTTAGCATAACCTGCATTAGTCCTGCTGATATTAAATCTACTCCTAACACGCACACCCAATAAACCTTTTCCTTTACGTTCTTCAATAAATACTCTTCATCTAGTGGTACAATAAAATATTTTTGGTGGCGAACATTTATGATTTCACATCTGTAATAAATATATTTTGAAAACAATAAAAACTTTGGTATCCTGACTAGCGGCGCTAGCTCGGCCGGCGGGTGAAGGCAAAACGTCAACGCCTGTGAAAACGCGAAAGCGTCTTCAAATAGAAGCCTACACAGTGCAGTGCCACCAGAAACTCAAGGGAAGCGAGGGGGCGGACACGAACAAGCCAACGCTTGCGGCTACGATAGAGGGACATGGCTGCTGATCTTAAAGCAAACTACATAACACACTCAAACAGTTAAAATATGAACCCTCACATAAGATCATCACGGTCATATTTGCCAAAGCTCGTTGGTCATGTGACCTCAACACGCGTCACGTCTCCCATGAGAGGCTAACAAACGGAATGTGGTTTTTAAATCTGGGCAGAGAAGGACCGCTTCCTTTGCGAAGAAAGGAAGGGAGGATTTGAACAACTTTTGAAAAACATTCAAAATCCTCGCCTTCCTTTATGTCTGCAGTCTATGCGCTCTCTGTGGGTTTATCTTCCAGGGGTGTGGTTTCAGCCTTCTGCAGAGACATCTTGGCGGGCTCCACCAGGGGCACATTCTCCTTGGCCAGCGCGCCGCCTGCATCGCCGGTGGCAGAGGCGCTAGCAGGCGGGGCCACTTCGGGTGCGGCGGTGAGAGGAGGGGGGCCGCTGAAGCTGCGGGCAATTTCGTCAAAGGTCTTGCCTTTGGTCTCTGGAACTTTGAGGAAGGTGAAGATGGAGAAGATGATGAGGAAGGCGGTAAAGATCAGGAAGACCCACGGGCCGCACAGTTCCTGACGACAAACAGAGACAAAATGAAAACATAATTTCGACACCAGGCGGTCCGGGGTCATGGTAATGACTTCTGATTTCTCTCACCACAAGTTTGGGGAAGCTTATCCCAACCAGGAAGTTGGAGGTCCAGTTGCAGCAGCCGGCCACAGCCATGGCCGCCGGACGCGGCCCCTGCGAAAAGAGCTCGGCCACGATAAACCACGGGATGGGACCGGGGCCCAGTTCAAACATGGCGACAAACACCATGACGGCAAAGATTGCCAAATAGCTCATGGCGGCGATGTCCGTCTGCTCCAACAAGGAGGGGAGAAGGAGGTTACCGTAAATGCGCTTACTCAACGCCACATGAAGCAGACAAAACAGGACGACATCTGCACTCACCTTCAGCAGAGAGACAGTCATAACCAGAGCGCTCACCGCCATGCCGCCCAGGCCCAGAAGGTGCAGTGTCCTCCGCCCCGCCTTCTCCACCAGGAAGAGCTGCGGGACACAAAAGAGAATGTGACATGACACAAAAGCGTTTTCTGCAATGGGACCGCCTGCACTCACCGAGACGACCGTGAAGACGGTGTTGACGATGCCGGCGCCAATGGTGGCGTAGATGGGCTGCTTGACGCCGGCTGAGCTGAAGATGCCCGTGGAATAGTAGAAGACCTGAGATCAAAGAAACAAGTTTCATCTCTAATCTCCTTTTCTGATGCATGGTCACGGACTGCTTGTTATGGACATGCGTAACTAACTTAGGCTGTGTCTCAACTGGCACACCGTCCATCCATTTTCGTACGCTTATTCAAGATTGAGTTGCAGCTTCGTCCTGCTCCTCCCGGTGAATCCTGAGGCATTCCCAGGCCAGTTCAGAAACATAGTCTCTTCAACGTGTCCTGGGTCTTCCCCAAGGCCTCCTACCTGAACACCTCCTGAGGGAGGCATCCGGTAGGCAACCTAACCAGATGCTCAAGCCACCTGGCTCCTCTCAGTGTGGAGGAGCAGAGGTTCTACACCAAGTCTCTCCGGAATGACAGTGCTTCCCTGTCATTCGGACCCTATCGCTAAGGGAGAGCTCAGCCACCCTGCGGAGGAAACTCATTTAGGCCACTTATACCCGCAATCTTGTCCTTTCGGGGAGCTCAGAGGAACACCAGGTGCCACAGTGGGAGGAAATAAACTTTCCTTGTGCCCTATGGCAAGGCACTTCACCCACATTGCCTAGTATGAAAGTGGTGTGTGTGGGAGTGTCGGTGGTGGTCGGAGGGTTCGAAGGCGCACACTGGCAGCCTGTGAATGAATAGCGATGACCTCAGTGTAAGTGCTTTGAGAGGCTTTGATAAAGCGGATAACAATTGGTTATGAGATACCAGTACACTGTCAAAATTCACACACTCAGGACACGGAGTACACAGTGTACCTACTTGTGTACTGAGGCAAATATTTCATTTGAAGTACAGACTATTACACGAAACGGAGGAGGAAGAAGCAGAGCTTATTGAATCCCAAAGGGGGACGGCAATGTGGGATGGAAATGGTGTTGGCGAATGTGGACTCACCGCGTTGATGCCAGACAGCTGCTGGGACAGCTGCAGCATGACGGCAATGAGGAGCGGCTGGCGGTAGGTCGGAGAGCGGAAAAGCTCCAGGATGGTCACCTTCTTCTCCAAAGCCATCTTGTTGCTCTCCTCCTTCATCTCCTGCAGGTCTTTGCTCACGTCCTCACTCCCGCGCAAACGCACCAGCGCTGTCCATGAAATCAAACAAGAAGACTTTGGATGAATCATCCGACTCCCTTGGTGGTAAATCATCCTGTACGTTCTGCATCGTCTCTCCAACGTCATAGAGGACTAAAAATGTCATTTTTCAAAAGACAGTGTATGTTTTGTCAGCATAAAGAATGGTGTGCATCTAAGAGAGCCTCAATATATCCATGTTTCTGGTGCTTGCTTAGCTTGACAGGTGTGAATGAGAAGTGGGTTCACTGCGTGTCAAAACCGTCTGTCAGCTGAAGGATGCTTCACTTCTCCTGCAGTCACATGATCACTCACACGACTCGACGTACCTTTGCGCGCCTGCTCCTCCTGCTTGAGGTTAATGAGCAGGAAGCGGGGGCTCTCGGGGCAGAAGGGCAAAAGGATGCACTGCAGCACAGCGGGGGCCACGGTGAGGGCCAGCAGAAGGGGCCACAGCTTGAACGAGCCCAGTAGAAACTCCAGGCCGAAGATCTGAACGGCAACGACAATAGAGAGAGTGATATTCCCTGCACATGTGAATTTTTTTCTTCTTCTCATTCCGTAAGCAGACCTGAGCGATCAGGATGCCCACCACCACACCCAGCTGGTGCAAGGTGCCAAAGGCACCCCTGAGCGGGGTGGGTGACACCTCGCCCACATACATAGGGGTGAGGCCCGTGAAGAGGCCACAGAAGAGGCCGATGACCAGGCGGCCGGCAATCACCATCTCGTAGGAGGAGCAGACAGTGGAAAAGCCCATGAGCAAGCCGCCAATCACCGCTAGGATGTTGACCAGGAACATGGAGCGCCTCCTGCAGGGGACAAACGCCATTACACAGCACAGTACCTTCTTATTTTGTTAAGCAACTGACTAAAAACTGTTGATAATTCATGAATTACATGAAAAAAACTAATTTAAGGTCAAAAAGAAGTGCTGCTCCAAACCTGCCAAATCTGTCAGCCATGACGCCCACACTGAAGGAGCCGACCATGCCGCCCACACTAAAAATGGCCACTGTGACGCTCCAGACTATAGTGCACACGTCCGGGTTGATGGGCTCGCCGTAACGCTCCATCCATGTGTCGTTGAAGAACGAGCGAAGTTTCTGATGAAAAGAAGAGGGGGTTGGCCTTCAACATACAATCACAAAGTTTGCTGCTTAGGTGTTTGAAATGTTTTTGTCAAATGTTATTATGGTATACTGAAGTATATCTTGGGTTAGGGTTAGGGGGCAGCAGTCTCAGTAGGGAAACCCAGACTTCCCGATTTCAGTCATCTCTTCCAGTTCCACAAGGCACTTCCAGCCCAGCTGGGAGACATAATCCCTCCAGCATGTCTTAGGTTTTCCCCGGCAGCATTACTGGGCTGGGCAGGCCTGGAACCCCTAACCAGGGAGGCGTCCAGGAGGCATTCGGATTAGATGCCCGAGCCACCTCTTCTCTGCGCTGCTCCCGGATGACCGAGCTCTTTTACCTTATCTTTAAGGGTCCAGAGTCCAGCCACTTTATGGAGGAAACTCATTTCAGCCGCTTGTGTCCTTGTGACCCGCTGACCATGGACCCAAAATGTTGATGTTTTGTTCCCCGAGCTAGGTAGTTATGGCGTTTGCCTCATGACAAAGTGATCCATCATGTGGGAAAAGGCATTGTTCGTCATCAAACTGTTCTTGGATGGTTGGGAGAAGTTGCGCTCAGTAGATGTTTTGGTACCATTTTTTATCCATGTCGGTGTTCTTAGTCAAAATTGTGAGTGAGCCCACTTCCTTGGCTGAGAAGCAACCCCACACATGAATGATTCTAGGATGGTTTACTGATGGCATGACACCGGACTGATGGTACCACTCACATTCTTCTCTGGACAAGCTTTTTTCGGGATGCCCCAAACAATCAGACAGGGGATTTGTCAAGGAATGGTTTTACACCGGTCTTCACGAAACCAATAGCTGAATATCTTTTGCTGAATACCAGTCTGTCCTTAATGTTTTTCCTGGAGGGAAGTGGCTTCTTTGCACTCTGCTTGACACCAGGACATTTTCCAAAAGTGTTTGACTCACTGTGTGCAGATGCACTCACGCCTGGCTGCTACCATTTATGAGCAAACGCGGCACCGGTGCTCCCTGAACTCGCAGCTAAATCAACTTTCGGAGACAGTTCTGGCGCTTGCTGGTGCGCCCTGGTGCTTTCTCCTCAACCATGGTATCTCTCGCCTTGACGTTCTCATGGTCGATTGAGGTGCAATCTTACTGGCAGCAGACCTATAATTATCTGGCCCATAGAGAATTATGGCGTCATACCAACAACCCCTACAACTTAAAAAATAGCTCAGATATCCGATATTTTAAAAAAATGCTCCAATGAGGCAAGATTACCCTTAATGTGGGGGTGAGCAAGTCAAGCGCTCCTTTTTTCTCTTGCCTGTGACTGCCTGTCGTAACATCCCCTGAGCTCCCCTCATGAAGACCTGCTGGTTATACTAAATGCTCAGTGATGAGGGGGGAAAAAAACCCTACGAACACACAAAAAAACTTATCGGCCACCTGAAACACTAGCATCGCTGCAACACCTGTGGCATGTTGTGCCGCGGCATGTGAAAAGTACAAAAGCTTTTCCAGAGACTCACACCAGATGCTCGGAGCATGTGGCCGAATACAGTGATCCTTGCTGGGCCACGCCAAGTGGCTCCTCCCGCTCTATACTCTGGTTCTCCTGATAGTGGTGGTAGTAGTAATGTCATGATATTTGATTAGCATAAATAAACATATACAAATGATCGATCCAAATTTGTTTGAGTCCTTCTTACCTCCAGGTGTGCACAAACTACAGTTAAATCTAAATAAAAAAGTAGGTATGAAAAACTTATTGGTGTCACGTCGGTCTTGAGAAGCAGAAAGTTATTTATATCGGTTTGCCAATCAATGCTGGCTGCACGTGTTTACTTGCAGGTAACCTTAACACAGGAAAAACAACGATTTCAAACACCACCCTCTCACCCTGTCTATTCTCACTCAAACAGGATGACATTCATCTCCAGCCTTTGTCTTTGTCAACACCCTCACCTAAGTTAACCAGAGAATTGCTAACATGATGTCCATTTGTGGCAGGGCTGAAATGCAGTGGAAATGTTTTTTTTTTTCCATGACAAAGCGGGTCTTTTTCATTGCTATACATCTTATCACTCTTTATAACATGTAAAAACTGAGGCAGCAGACTCGTGACATAGGTTCACATGTACATTCACATGTTCATACGCACGTCCATCTTCACACAGATGCACAGTACATGCTGTATGTACATAGATACATTACGATGATACATGCAATACACAGCTACCTCCTCTGGCGCATTGATGACTCCTGTGTTGAAACCAAACTGCAGCGAGCCGATGACGGCCGTGGCCAGCGAGAACAGGAGGTAACCTGTCACCTGCTTCTCCTGCAGGGCGGGGAGAAGAAGAGGAGAGGAGGAAGGAGAGCAAAAATAAAAAACAGACCTCTCTGTCATCAAGCAAACAAATCCAATAAAATGCGCCACAAAGGTCACATTACTCTGGGCGTAAACGAGTAGGACGCCATCTTCCTGTTAAAGCTGAGAGTCAGGCTTCGTTCATCCCGTTTAACAAAGTCAGCGCCAATATAAGATGAATCTTCGCCGTTGTCATGGTAACAGCACTCAAGTCAGTCGTTAGTAACTCTCCGTAAACATCAGTTTAAATTGTCGGTACAAAACATTGGACAACATTGGCCCGTGTGTTTGTGACAGTCTGAAGGCTAAGCAAATAACCCGAAAAATAACTGAATTCATCGGACAAGATGACCAGCCTTTCTCAGCGGTGGAAGACACCGTGCTCCCTCACTTTGAGACATTCAGGACCAGATTAAGGACCAGGATTAAAGTTCTGGTGGGTCATGAGAGTAGAAACTGGGCTTGTTTGTGCCGATGTCAGCAACTCACAGTCAGTGCCCCTGACGGAGCAGAAAATTGAAGGAGACCAGAGGACAAAAAAAGGTCGTCCTTGCTTCTCCGTCAGTCGATATCAGCGCAGAGTGAGAAGCAGTCTAAGGCTGGTTATTGTATGCGGGGATATGTGTTTGAGCTCATAGAAGATGTTTAAAGCTCCGTCACAAGGTTGTTAGAGGTCA
The DNA here is from genome assembly GCA_024372805.1 of Oostethus manadensis. Lineage (NCBI taxonomy): Eukaryota > Metazoa > Chordata > Actinopteri > Syngnathiformes > Syngnathidae > Oostethus > Oostethus manadensis. The sequence goes on along the minus strand of QODF01000100.1, from coordinate 1,493,987 downwards.
CTTGCCAACAACTGCTGAGTAAACCGTTGATCATGGAATATAGTATGGAATAACAGAACTTTCCTCAGTTCTCCATGTAGACCCCACCCCCACGCAAATAGTCCCTCTCCTTGTCGCTAACAGGCTCAACCTGCAACAGAGCGTACGTGTGCATGAGCATGCACCGATATGTGTGGACATCTTGACATTTTTAAAGCAACAGGGTTACAATACAGTAATGCCCGTGATTCATCCTCTTAACCCAACAACCAGTTTCTCTCAACAGGTGACCGAGTTCTTGACCGACATACAACTTGGAGACTTTGAATTATTTATGTTGGCACCTTCTTCAGCCACTGGATTGCATTTATTCAAATTGCGTTTTGTTACTGTATTTTTTATTACCACTATTAGATTATGTCCCTCATACTCAGGGTTGTGTCGGGAAGGGCATCCCACGGCACAATTTGGCCAAATCAAAACATGCGAATCAAACCGAAGAACATGATTCGCTGTGGCGACCCCTGATGGGATAAGCAGGGATACGCCGAAAGGAAAAGAAGATTTTATTTCTTACTAAAAACATATTTGTTGTGCAGTGACTCGAGTTGCTAAATTAGCCACAGACTGCACTGACAAGTATTATTTATGTACTTTATGTAAAAATAATGTAGTTATTTTTTGTTTACACTTTTACCTGTCAAAAGTTTTAGAACACCCCAATTTGTGTAGGAATTTACTGCAAACCAAGTTGTTTAAATTTAAGGAATAGTTAAGTAATAGTGAAACGGTTCAAAGGGAAGTGGTGAACTGCCAGAGGTTTCAAAAGTAATTAGGGTTACCCAGTACTAAAAAAGAACATACACAGTACTCCAGAATTATACAAAAAGATTTTTTCCACGTAAACCAAATTGGGTCAACAATATAAATCTGTTCTGCAGAAAAGGAGGTCGATCAGTTTTTATAGGGATTGCAAGTTTTCCTGAGTACTTACTACCTCCAATACCCGCATAAAAGCATTTGGAACACACTTTGGCATTATACCTAGACTTAACTTTATTGATCCTGTTGGGATGACTCCCTCAGGGAAATTTGATAAATTGAATACCCTTTAATACACTTGCGAGCATCAATTGAAAAGTGCTGTACTGCAGAAAGTAATGTGTTGCTACAAAAATGTCAACAAAAATGTTCACACTTACAAATGTGGGGTTTTCCTACAGATAGATTGGGGTGTTCTAAGACTTGTGACTGCTAGAGTATATATGGTTTAAAAATTACTGACTTGACTTTTGTCCTCTTTTCAATAAAGATATTTCAAAACAACACATTTTAGAGCACCTTTAGAGAACTTTTTTTTTTTTGCCCAAAAACCTTACCAGCCACCTGAAACGCAAGCACCGCAACGTTTGAAAAGGGCAAAATGTTTGTCGGAGACCTCCGTGTTGTCACACCGGCTGCTCGGCGCTTGTGCCTGAATACAGTGCACCTTGCTTGCCCAAGCCAGGTTGCTCGTCCTGCTGTATACTCTGGTTCTCCTGACCTCCGTAGTGGCACACCGGCTGCTCGGAGCATGAGCCCGAATATAGTATATAATATATAATCTATAGTATAGGATCCCTCTGCTCGGTACTCTGGTACTCCTGATATTAGTGACGTGTTAGTAGTAATGCCATGATATTTGATTAGGACAAATCAACAGGTACTAATGCTAATTTGTTCAAGAGCCCTTCTTACCTCCGGGTAATACTACCACAAACTAAAGTCAAATCTAAAATTTAGAAGAAGAAAAAGTCGGTTACACAAAGTGAAATGAACACAATGGAATTATCAGACACCTGTCCACAATGCACAGGTAATTAAATCGGTCTGCACATACATACACACCTTTTGTTCCTCAGCAACAGTGTGTTTACTATTCAAGTTGTGTTTTCTTTCATTATCCCCACACGAGCACAATAACAATCACCTTGTTCTAGCAGTACCTCTCTGGCACATTTGGTCATACAAAAACGCAACACTTGCCTGTCCTTCCATTGTCTTCCTTAGTCGGTCGGCTTTTGGGTGAAAATCCTCGCCGGTGTTACCGCTATTGGCAGGCAGGACCCTCCTGTCTGCGCTGACTGCTGCGTGGAAACAAACGCACCTGGTTGGGAGCTGTCTGTGGTGCTAAAATGTCGACAATGCACTAAAATGTCTCCGAGCCTCGGCGCCCACTCCTCCCAGCACAAGTTCCCTCCATGGGGATACACATGTGGTAGCAAGGTGGTCGTGAAAAGAGGACCACTGACCTGTGCGTTTGCTTCCTGTCTTCGGCGTCGTGGAGAGCCGCACGTACGCAACCTTTTTTTTATTCATTCATCCTATGGGAAACTGCAAGAAAGGGATGTCGTGACGTAGCTCCTCCCACTTGCCGCCGACGTAGCGCATCATCGCTATCATCATGTCCTGCATCAGCTTTCGGTTGTTGAACGGCTCAGCCACTGCGCATGCGAGGCGCAGGCCGCCTCCATGATGCCTCGCGCTCGCGACCTTGACATCTCGCGCCGGTTGACTGATGCGGAGGGTGATGACGTAACACAGTGAACCCTGCCGTTTCCAGGGCAACGGGGCCTAAGGACGTTAATAAACTCCAGTGAAATGCAACGTGGAAAACAACAACCATGGAAAAATAAAAACACTTTTCAGTTTCTCGGGTCATTTTTAAAAACAATTCACAATGATGACGACTAAGTTTATGTCTGATTGAATAACACTTGTTAACAAATTCATTACAGTGTCCAAAATAATTAATCACCGTTCGCAACTAAGTGTGAAATTTGCCCTTTTATTAACTGTAATATTACGAACAAAACAATGACGGGACACATTTTTATAATAATATATTAACATATATATATATATTAACTTAAACTAAAAGATAGCTGAATAAATAGACGTCTTAAAATCTATTTGCCCCCTTAAAAATGGCACATTTACACACTTAACCGTGTTCTTAGGAGGCATGAAGAGAGGCGTTCAAAGACACTAAGTCGTTTAAGATGAATTCACGTTTTGAGCGTAGATGTATTTTCTGGGACTTTCGAGCATGCTGAAATTGCACTTCTACAGTAAGAATGACATTACTGACTGATAACAATATCCACTTTTTTTTTTGTGTTCATTCACACCACACATACACACGTAACAAAAACGTTCTTGTGACGTTCGTAGTGACCGTGAATGCATCTCGAGGTTCCCTCGTGACTATGAGGAAGTGTCATTCCATTGACGGACACCAAGAGGCGTGTTTGTGAGTCGGCGGGTTTTGTGGTGTTGGAATTGCTCTGCTGTTGATGTCTTAGCATTAGAATGAAGTTCTAACAGAACGTCGGCCTCTTTGGGACTGTTGCGGACACTACTCTAGGCGTCCGTCTGCCGACCTAACAGAGGTGTGGCTTGACATGTTGCGCATGCGTCAGCGCTACAGTTATAGCTGTTAATGGGCGATTTTTGACAGCCCCAATAGCCATATAAGAGTAACAGTCATTCAACAGCAAGCCTTATGTAAAATATGGACACACGTCTTTCTCTTTTCTGTGCGTTATAAAAACATAAAAATGGCTAAATGAAGCATGTAATTAATGCAGGTAATGGGACACACCCATTTCGCCAACAAACCATCCATCCATCCATTTTCTATGCCGCTTATCCTCATTAGGGTCACGGGGATGCTGGAGCCTATCCCAGCCGACTTTGGGCAAGAGGCGGGGTACACCCTGGACTGGTCGCCAGTCAATCGCAGGGCACATATAGACAAACAAACATTCACACTCACATTCATACCTATGGACAATTTAGAGTCGCCAATTAACCTAACATGCATGTTTTTGGAATGTGGGAGGAAACCGGAGTACCCGGAGAAAACCCACACACACAAGGGGAGAACATGCAAACTCCACACAGAGATGCCCAACGGAGATTTGAACCCAGGTCTTCCAGATCTCCTGACTGTGTGGCCAATGTGCTAACCACTCATCCACCGTGCGGCCCCCAACAAACCCTGCTATCAAAAGATAGACACTTTAATCTCCAAGAGAATTTCATATTTCCAGCAGCTCTGCAAAAATGTCACGCCGGTCCTGTGTGTGTTTTTATCGCGCCCCCTTTGTTGTGTTGAAAAGCCACATGGCATGGGGGAAGGATGATCTTCTCAAACTGTCAGTGGAGCAGGCCAGTGATAGTAATCTGCCACTGAAACTGCTCTTCTGCAGGGAGATGATGCTGGTCTCCCATGATGAAACGGAGCCTCCTCCGGTATCCTTTGCTCCGCCACATATGTCGGGGCTGCCAGTAACAGAGCCCGCCTTCCTCACCAGTTTGTCCAGGCTTGGGGTGTCCTTCTTCAGTATGCAAAACACCTCCAGCTCTAGCTCCAACAAGGTTTTATATCCAAGCTGTGAACATGTACTAACAGCCATATTCATCATTATATGAATGTATGAATTTTAATCCATCCATGGGGGGAATTAAATATGTTTGGGTCCTGCCAGGACCCCCAATTAATGTGTGGTGTGTTTCCCCAACCTCCTGGACCAAAAAGTGTTGTTTCAGCAACATGAAAAAAAGTGATTTCATGACAGAAGAAGAAAAGCGGCCAAAAACTGACCCGTCGGAAAAGTGCCATTTTTGCGAGCCATCCATTTTGTACCACAATATGGTGGCCGGAACCAATGCCAGATCTCCTTCCCATAGTCTCTGGGTCTTGACTCGAAGATCCAGAGACTCGATTATTACTAAATACTGTGGTTAATGAGATGCAAAGAAGTAAAGCTTCAAAGACAGAATAGGTGGGTCCCAATAAGTGCATTCTTAGCACCCCATTTATACCTGTTTTTGTTTATCTTTAGACGTGCCTGGGATAAGGATTGCTGATGTACGAATTCCAAAAAAGTTAACTTTTCCTTTAAGAACTTCTAGTTGTCTTTCTGCTGTTCTTCGTGGGATGATTTTGTTGATAGAAACAATCTATCAAATCGATTGCTCCTCTCATGAGCACATGACCGATATTATGTTGTTTGGTGTCAGGATGACATCCTGACACGTCTCTTACATCGTTCAATCGGAGCGTTTAATAATCATCAGCATCCCCTTACTTAGACAAACATCCATACACATATGTGGATTGGCTGTATGATTAATATCACGTCTGTAAATGCTGTGGTACCGTGGTCGTGACGTCATGTATGACGCTGCCACGGATGCAAGCTTGTGTGCTGTACATGGAGCTTTTTGATCTCCCGTGCTGCAAATGTACTGTAAAGGGGACTTCATATCGGTTAGTAGTGCCGTTATCGGGAGTGTCGTTATGCGTCCTCTGTTAGCGAGAAAATGTTTGCTAACAAGAAGATGTCAGACACACGTGTTAAACACGCTAGCTAGCTGCATGGCGATTGGACAGTCGACGTTTTAGGTCGTCTTGGCTACAATAAGGGGAAAGTATTGAATTGTTACAGCACAGTGCATCTTAGTTTGTCTTCAAATACACACCAAAGTGAGAGTTTACCACCAGCACCGCCTCCATCTTAGCGCAAGCGGAGGTCGAACCATACAATGACCGCGTTTGTTGGACTCGGAGTACATAAAACTGATATTTAACTTCTCAGTGTTCGGGTAAACTCGTCAGAACTGTTATCTTGGCCGGCTAGCCGCAAAGGAAGAAGTTACACCTCTGCACTTTGGAGCATCCTTGTTGTTGTTGTTGTCCCCCTTCCCCCCAAAAAAATGTGTAAAGTCCAAATGCTGAGAAGGCTGGTGGACCAGCGACTCTCTGCTGCAGTTGAGGAAACATTTGGACTGAAAGAACCATAGCAGACTACGAGCAGGAACTTTGTCGAACGAAGGAGGAAAACAAGCAACAACGCAAACTACTGGACGCTGTTTTCAAGCATCAATTTCAGGCACACGGAGCAGGTTTGTCGTGTTGAACACTCAATTTGATGGTGAAATGCTGATGCCGCAATGGTGAAGCTGCATCTTCTGTGGTTATGGTTCCTCACTAGTGTTATGTGTCCTCCAGATGTTCCACAGCTGAGGAAAGACCGCTCTTCCTCCTCCTCCAGAGTGGAGCAGGAGCATCATCAGTACTGAGTGACGCATGTGATTGTGAAGAGTGAATACGATGATGAAGATGAGCAGGCTGGTTGGTCACAGCTCCATCGCAGCCACAGCGAGGAGAACGGCGAAGCTGACGGAGACCCACGCAGCGGTGCACTCAGCCTCTCAGGCGCCACAACTCCTAGTGTCGGCTCAGAAACACGCGGTCAGGGTTGAACGCTGCGAAGGACTTTTGCGACGGCGGCAAGAAGAAGTTTTGCTGCTCCGAATGCGGCAAGACGTTCCGGTACAAGAACTGCCTGCAGGTGCACACGAGAACGCACTCGGGGGAGAAGCCGTTTTTCTATTTCTAGTCCATTTTCTATGCCACTTATCCGCACTTAGGTGCTGGAGCCTATCCCAGTGGACATCCTTCAGGGCACATATAAACAAAACCAACTACACTCACATTTTTTCACCATAAATAAAATTAAAAAAATCCTATCAATACTTTCCAGAAAGCCAAAAATGTTAACACAAAACACGTTTTTATCGTTTTACACGCAGAAAGCAATCAAAACCGCAAATAAGTACATCAAAATGGTGAATGAAAAGGGATTAGTGAACATTTAAGGTTACTTTTTTACCTTCAATGAAGGCGTAGTTGTCGATGATGACTGAAAACAGGGAGATGGTGGTGGTGGATCTCGCTGCCACGTTGTGTCTTTGGGAAAAGTCACGTTTTCAATGTCGGTAAAACTAACCTTAAATGTTGACGTATCACTTTTATTCGTCATTTACAGTCTTCTTGTTCTTTTGGCTTTTCCCTTTAGGGATTGCCACAGCAAATCGATTTTTATTATTTTTGATTTGGCAAAAGTTATAAGTCGGATGCCATTCCTGACACAACCCTTTGTATGAGGGACATGATAGTAAAAACAAATTCACCTCCCATTCCGTGTGGAAGTGGTACGTTTTTGGCTTCTTTGTCCTTCTTCCCCTCTCCGTTCTAAAATCCCCCGTTTAATGTGATATCTGTACCATACCCGACCACGTGAATTTCCACAAAGTAGACTTCAATATTAATAAATGGGATTTTTTTGATAGTCATGGCATAGATAACATGTTTCTCATCTTCTAAAGACAGTTTTCAACATTACCAGAGCCCGAGGTTCCCTTGAAACATGAAATTACAATCCTCTAGTCGTCTTTACACTCTTATTACCCAATACAGTAGACATGATAACAGAAAAAAGACAGATATAAATTAGGTAACATAGACTCACACGTTGGCAGTTCGTTGTTTTTTGTCTGGACAGCAGAGTTTAAATTGCTTTACACTCATATTACCCAACAGAGTAGACAGAATAAGTGCAAGTAAGCTATGTAATTATGTAAATACAACTCCTGCTCGAGTAGTCACGGTAATTGTATTACCTAGGGAACCTCAGTGACCTAGCGGCCAATGTAGAATACAGTACTAAATTCACAATTACAATGCTTCTTCTGCCTTGTAGTTGTATACAAGTTCATTTAGTCAGATAAGACGATGATTCGACCCGCACAAACCTACGTTTTTACGTTTATTATTTTTAACCGGGCGTTACTGCCACCTGCTGGATGGACGAGAAAGTGCAGCCAGCCACAATAAGGTGAGCAACGGCTCCCTCTAGTGTCTCATGGCGGTACTGCGTGCTTGACAGGGCTGAAGAGCGTTTTCGTGACTGCTTAAAATAAAGGATAACTTTATTCGACATTCTGAGAAATATTTGACAGCATCTTTGTTCCAGTTTTACATTTACAATTTTATAATTTTGGCTTTCACGTGACTGTTATACTCGTATTTATATTTTACACACGTTTACAGCCCAAGACACCAGCTATGAAATGTTAAAATGTGCACCAAAGGCGAGGAGGAGCGAGTCTTTACGTACAGGTTCTGTGAAGAAGTACAACAACATTATTAAGTATATAAACACAAAAAACGCATCTGACATTTGGCCCTCTATTAGAAGCAAACAAGCTTGACTTGGCATTACAGTCAAAATGTGGTGCAGATATTTACAGCTGTGGTCCTGATGCAAAGACATCACCGTGGCGACGATGTCTTTTTCCTGATAAACAAAGTGCTACACACTCTACAGTGTTGAAAAGTGCAAAAAGAAAAAAACAACAACCCTCAAACATAAGAAATATGTCAATATTCAAAGAATTTATCAACATTATTTTGGTACTCTTACAAAACCTTATAAAAACTTTAAAGTGCGGCTAAAAACAGTTAGCAGATCAACCAATAATCCTTCACCTGAGCGGTACCTTCAGTAAAGATGTGTGTGTGTGTGTGTGTGAGCTGAGAATTACGTGGGATCAAGGGTACGCCGGCAAATACCGTCGTAAGCCACCGGTTGCTGAGGACATGTCACCCATTAGCGCGGGGACACGTTGAGGTAAGGTTAGCATGCTGTGAGACTTATGCGACCAGCATGTCAGCTCACCCTGCTGAAAACCTGCCACCCGTTGACAAGTCCTGTCAATAACTTAACAGAAGTCTTGCGTGCGGAATATTGCTAGAATCTCACTGTGCAAATTGTCTTCACAAATGATGTGGCCTTTCAGGCGTCTCGTGTCACCTGCCTCCTGTTGTGCTAACGTTGCTAAAGGCGCTAATGTCCATCCAATCTTTGAGAGGACAAAGTAAAGATGTCCTCGGAGAAGGCAGACAAATTGGAGCGGAATGGCGAAAAGGACATAAATGGGGCATGGGTCCGTGTTCAGTGGCAGGGGTCAAAGGGGAACTCGGCGAGGCCGCCGTGGAGCTCCACTGATTCCTGCTCCCAGGACACAATATCCCCCACCAGGTGACCCCCGCATGTGGCTTGACTGTAGATCTCAGCGGGGGTCAGGACTCTGGACCAGAACTGCAGGTCAGACATTTCTCCCATAAAGGACTGTGTGACGTCAAATCGTCCCCCCATGGTGTCCTGCGCAGAGCGGTGTGGGGGAGTCAGACAGGAAGGAAGACGGAGGACAGACGTAACCTTACATTTTGTGTGCTCGTCTCACCTGCTCCTGTCCCAATAGAAACATCCCTCCCGGTTTGATGGAGTGCCAGGCTGAAAGGTTTTGACCCGAGCCTTTCCTCGCCCCGTCCTGGTAGACCTCCCAGACGCCATCACGCGTCGACCACGTCACACACAGGTGATGCCACTTCCTGTCTGTCATGGTCACCGGCAATGTGACAGCCTAGGAGGAAAGGCTCAGGGATGAGCATGTTTATTAGCATTTTGTTGGGCCCTTTTGTGTAGTGTCTCACTAACTAGAGAAGGCAATTTGTGCAGAAATTGTGTGTGAATGCTGTAAAGAATAAATGTTGCATGGAAAATTTAAAAAATTGTCAGCATGAATTTTTGATGCTGGAATATTTGAAGGTGTTCAGAAATGTGAAAAAATTTCAATGCAAGTTTTTGGGCTGGAATATATGGAATTTGCAAAAAAACTTTTGGAATGTCAGAAATGGATAGCCTGGATGTTTTCATACTGAAATGGTTTGAGAAATGTGTGAAAACATGCCATTTATTCTATATAAAGTTTTACATCAGAAAATGTGGAATTCCGGGAAAAGTGGAATTTTTTTGTGTAGTGTTTTAACTACTACTGGAGAGTGTGAACTAGAGAAGAGTGTGCGAATGCCTAAATGTTGAAATGTTTGCATGGAAAATGTGGAACTATGGGAAAAGTGGGAATTTGGAAAATTGGTAGCTTGAATGTTTTGATGCTGAAATAATTTGAAGGTGTTGAGAAATATCGAAAAATGGGGGAGCTGCAAATCCTTTCAAAGTAAATTATTGGGCTGAATAATGTGGAATTCTGGAAAAAGTCTGAATTTAGGGGTTTTGAAGTTCTTCTTTTGTTCTATTGGTTCTCAAAAGAATTTGGGTTATAGTAATTGCGTAATTTCAGGGAAATTTTGAATTTTTGGAATGCGGAAAACGGCTAGCCTGAATGTTTTGATGATGCTGGAATAGATGAATGGGTTGAGAAATGTGGAAAACATGCCTTCACTCTGTGTTGTTGTTGTCAGTGAAGCGTGAGACAACATGACATACAACAATTAGGCCAATCAATTAAGCTAGGAGGATTAATTGTCACCGAAGCAGCGAGGAGAAAAGACAAGCGTCTTCCGTTTGGTGTTAAGAGCGACCAGCGTTTCTGAGAATGAAAGTTCAGAAGGTTAATGAAATATTCAGACTTTTCACCTGACGATTAAGTGATAAGTGTTGCTGGTGAATAGTTCCTGAAGGAACTGGGTCAGTTTTCAGGTCAGTCTGACTAGCCCCGCCCATTAAAAAAATCACGCAATACAATCGCAGTTTGCTTTACCTTGTCATTGATGAGCAGCTCCATGGGGTTGGAGCCCCACTCCATGAGCACCAGCTCGTTGGCCTGGCCCGGTACCGCGTAGGAGAAGGGCGTGCCCACACCAGGACCAGTGCCCCCTTTGAGACGCAGGCAGACTGTGAGGGCGAAGATCTCTGTGACCAGAGAGCGCTTCATCCTGGCGTACATGTAGTTGGTCCTCATGGGGAAGTCCAGCAGGAACGCGCTGGAACTCTTCAGCTTTTTGTGGCTTCCTGGGAACGGGAAGGAGTGTCTGAGTTGGCGCACTTGTGTCCTTACAATTAAGTCTTTTGGGTGCTAAAGTGTGTTGACACTGAGAAGCACGGCATTATGCGCTTACCACCACCATCATAGTGCTGGAAGGGGAGGGGCTAACTGGAGTGGTTGCAAATCACCCAAAGCAGAGAAGAAGAAGCTTCTAAGTATTGCGATCGTCATTTCTGGTAAATGCGGAACTGTTAGTCCTTTCTCTTCCGCTACCTTGCCAAGATGGCGACTACTGAGGGTGGTAAGTGTCCAGCACCGCGCAGCTGAAGACCTAACCCTTTAGTCGTAGGGTCTCTGAGGTTTACAGGACACAAGTGGGAGTCAATCTAATGTAGTGTGTATGGCGACCATGTAGGGCCTACCGTAGTCTGAGTGGCTGTGGTGAAGCTGGCTGAGGACTGTCTCCAGTTTGCCGTGTCCGTTGCTCCGAGGGCTCGTCTCCTTGCTGCTGAAAGGAAGTCGTCGAGGGAGATGATCGCCAGCGTGATGGTCATCACGGTGAGCGCCGCCGTGGTGATCTTCATGATGGTCGTCGTGGTGATCCCCTCCCGGGTGTCCCTCATGGTGGTTGTCATGGTGGTCGCCACCATGATGATCTTCATGATGGTCTTCGTGGTGATCGTCACGGTGGCCTTGGAGGTCGTCGTGGTGGTTGCCATAGCGACCGTAACGCCGGCCGCTGTGCAGGTCATGGGTGTCGGGGTGATAATCACGATGGCGATTTCGGTGATCACCGTGGTGGTTGTAGTGACGCACCCCGTGGTGATTACCGCGGTGGCTTTCGTGGTGGTCCTCATGGTGACCGTTACCATGGTTATCATCGTGGTGGTCACCATCGCGGTGGTCGTCATGGTGGTCCTCGTTGTGATCTTCATGGTGGTCCCTATAGTAGCTGTGCAGCTGCTCCTCCAGAGCATTGATCTTCCGCTGGAGGAGTTCTCTCAGGGAGCTGGAGTAGGAGCTAGAGGAGTTTCTCGCCTGTAGACAGGCACACAGTTCACTCAGTTACTTAGTTAAATAGTTGGTTAATTAGTCAGTTAGCCATACGCATTTGAAAGAGTCAAGCTGTAGCTGAGAAACATCCTCTCCATGGCTCACCCTCGTCTTTCTCATCACAAAATCCAGCTTTGTTCCCTGCCAGTGAATGCCACGATTAATAGCCTCGTCAGGTGGGATGAAGCTAATCGAAGGCGACGCCAGCTTGTGGCCCTCAGAGGCTGGAGTCGCTTCCATCTTGTTAGAGGAGGTAGGGGCGAGGGACAATCCTGGCTCGTCTACAAATTTGTCTCACACCTTTGAACCGCATCCAAGCGGATTTTTGGCAGCGTCACCTGAGCCTGCCTGAGCTGATAGAGAATTTCACAGGACAAGAGGAAGCGCATGTCCCCTGGGAGCTTCAGAGGAGCGACTCCCCAGTCTGAGTCCAGGAAGTCAAGTTTTGGAAAGGGTACTCATGCTAGTGTACCGTTCAATGACTGTCCCTCAAATACATCTCTTACTCTCATGGAAGCTCTGAAGAACAGTCAACAACCACCGAGGAAGAGTTGCTGTGTCTCTGCTGGACTTACCTGCAGGTTCTCCAGTCGCTCCTTCAGCGTCTGCAGCGTCTTGCCGGTCTGCTCTGGTGAGAAGGTGCTGTGTTTGCCGTACGATGACCCTTCTCTGTGATGGAGGTCCGGCCTATGGCTGCCGTGAGAGAAGTGGTGATCGGTGCCATGATACGAGGCATGGTGTGATGGCGTGTGTTGGCTGCCATGGTGGCCAAGGTGCTCATCATAGTGGTCATCATGGTGGTTGTCATGATGGCTGTCGTGATGGCTATTGCCATGGTGACCACCAAAGCCCTCACACAAGGTGAGCTTGGCGGTGAGCTCCCTGATGGTCTCACGCTGGTCCAGGATGGTCTCCTTCTGCCTCACCAGGCTCTCCCGCAGGTGCAGGATGGTGGCTTTGGCTTCGTCAGATATCACCACTCTGCGGTTGCTGCCATTGTGGCCGTTGGCGTGACCGTTGGCTCCGTGGGGCACGCTGGGTGGGGAGTAGCAGCTGGGGTCCGCTTCAGGGGGAATAGGAGTGCAAACAAATTTGGGGCTAATGCCATAGTCATGCTCCGTGCCGAGCAAGCTCGCTGACGCTGTCGAGCAGGACAGGAAGTAGCCGACAATCAGAGAGCGGAAGGCAAGGTAGAACACCAAGGTGGTGCCACTCAGTTGCCTTGCAGTGTCGAGGCTCAGAGGGCCGACATCGCTCGCCATCTTTATTTTGAGTCTGAATTACTACTTGACAACTGGACTGCAAGTCCTCCAAGGCTTTAGCTCTGTTTGGAACCACACCATGAGTGGGGGACATTTGCGCCGGACTGGAAGACGTCAAGGTTCAGCATGTCGACAGTAATGTTGCTAATAATTCCTTCCGCCAGCAAACACAAAAGCACCATCTAAAGTATTCCAGAACAGCACAAAAACAACTCCGGTAACCTCCAGGAATTACGTCATTCCACCACACCGGGCTCCTTTGTTCCTTGCTGGTTCACATGAGACATCCTTCCGCTGTCGCTGGGCCACTTTCAGCCTGATGATCGGACTTGGGCCAGAGGACGTCCTGTGTTTGGCAGCCAAGATTAATCCCTTTAAGTTTAGCTTCTAAACATCACAAGAGCAAGCGGAATTACCTGGATGGAGGACACGATATGACAAGTCAAGAACTCGGAAAAAACAAACATGTGACTGACTCTGATGTTTGTGTTTTTGGATGGAGACGCTGGGAAAGGGTGTGGTCCTCGAGTAATCAGATTACGGATTCATACACAATGTTAAGGGGGGTCCTAACAGAAATATTGAAGGAGGCCGGTGGCCCCTGTGGTAGGGGCCACCGGCAGGTCCAATGCAGGTCAATATGCTAAGCTACAAAACATCAACAATTTAGCTCAAAGCTGCACTTTGGATGCCCCTGGCTTAGTTGGTAACTGCAAGCCACCATGATCATGGTCGCTACCACAATAACAAAGCCCGACCCTTGAGAGCCTTTTAGCAGGCGTAATCCGACAGCGAGCCCCCCAGTCTGATACTTCAAGACAACATTAGTGCAGACTTAGCGGCCGTGATACTTCGCTGAGGCACGCGGTCTCACACATGAGCAGCTACACGTATGTGCGCACAGCGGCGGATGGACTTGACAGACCAAAACCAGAAGCTCGTAAAGCCAACGTCAGAGTCTCCGCCCGATCCACTTTTGTTTTGTACATTTGACTTTCATTGTAGTTTTAAAGACTTTATTTGTCAGATCAATAAAGTCTATGTCCAGTTAGTTTGCTCACAAACCGTCCGTTCATTTTTTCCAAACTGTGGATCCCAAACGTTTTGATTGTCAGGATGAAAGGTTCAAAAATAAACATTTGTGGTCCAGTGGGCGTTACAATGGGGCTTCAGCTTTTCTGACAGCTGGATGCTAATGGCAGCTAATGAGGAAGATGCAGTCAAGGTCTCAGTGCTGCACCTAGACTCACTGGGCCAAGGCTCAGCAGGGGGCGCACATGGGAGAGGCTAACAGGATGTAAAGGTGGCGGTTATGCGCTGCACGTGACGGCAACAGCTTGATGAGCGCCATCATGCTAGTCATCATGCATGCCGCCACGGCAGTTCAAGGTGTTTTTGCGTGCCCTTTTTAAGCAAGCTCACTAGAAAAAAGGCGGTCTTGGTGGGACCCATCATGCGTTTCAGTCAAAAAGGGGGCCACTTTGATATCTTTACATATCTTTTTCAAATTTTGTAAAGATGCAAAAAAAAAGACTCAGTATTTAAAGTGTGTGTTCCTTTTTGCTCTATTTTACTAATTTTGCTGTTAATTGTGTCAGATTGTGCTTTGAATTTTGTGGCTTCACTCTCTCGGTTTTTCAGAAATATGTTCATTCTTACAGCATTGCTATTTTGTGGTTGATTATGTCCTGTTAGTCGAAAGATATGCATATTTACACGAGTGTTACATGTTTGCCATAAATTAAGCATTTTCAAGCATTAAATATGTCTATTAAATGAAGTCCAACACGAATATAAGGCATTCAAAGATGTGCTATGTAGTAATTTACACTGGTCACTAGTGGCAGTAATGTTACGGTACTGTTAAGAGAGACACTCAAGCACCAGACTTGATCGCCGCAACAACATGCTTTAATTGCAGGCACGATAACCATGAATAAAAATCCCTAATCAAAGCACGTGCCAAGCTGAAACTCAACTCTGAACCCTCAATGTCACTTCCTGTCTGCCCCTTGCTGAGATCCTAAAAGTTTTAACTATGTCTTAAATTGTCCTAAATTAACATTATTTCTGGGGGGGGGGTATGATATTATTATGTATATATTTTTTATTTATAAAAAGGCTAAAAAAAACACTTTTCATATTTATTTAAAGTCAAAGCTTTATACATTATTTAACATTATTAGCATCACAATTCAGCATTTTTTACATTGTCCCTTTTTACACTTTTTTTCAATGCTTGTTTATTTCTACAACGTGCCATGAGCCAATAATAAACAAATCAAATGCCCTCTGAGCTGCACTTTTGACACCACTGATATTGGGTGATACGAGTGAAAAGTTAAGTATAGGGGTGTTATTTCATGGTTAGAGAGCTCTAATAACATTAAAAAGTGTATTTAGTAGTTTGTAAACACGTTTTCTGTGCTCCGACTATGAAAATGAAAATCACTTATCACGACAGGGTGTGGAGCCAATTAACCGTGACAAACGAGGAATTACTTATATATATGTGTTTTTTAAAGCCTACAAATGTGTCAGATGTTCTTGAGCAAGGGCGTCCAAAGTGCGTGCCATTTCCCAGCCACAGCTCGTTTCTTATTAGGTTTATGTTATATATTACATCATGTGACCTGATGTTTTGTTCAAATATTTGCCTCTAGTCTACCAAAGTGGGCCCCTCCACCCTCCTCATTTTTCTCTAGGCGGCCCCATGTGGAATAAGTTTGGACCCCCAGTTGCGAAGCGTGTTTGTAGCTTCTAGGCGGCCGCAGAAAGTTGGAACAACAACACTAACGTCTTCTTCGAACTTTCATTCAACCCAAAAATGAACCTCGGAGTGAGAAATAAACAAAGTTTTCCTACCTGTTCCAACGCTGCACTTCCCAAGCTGGTTAGTCCATCCTGCTGATCAGCTTGAAGAGGATTGGCTTTAGAAGATAAATTTAACTCTCTCTCTCTGCAGCTATACTGAAGCTCCACCCCCCTCACCTTAATTAACCACTGCACCCCAAACTATGCTGCCCTGCTAACCTTAATCAAGGCGTTTTTTCTGTGTTTTTTTCTGCCATCATCCACAATTCTTATGTTGTATGAACGTGTTTTCTTATTTCTGTGCATTCAAGGTACGCTACACTTAGCTTCAAAACCCGGCACCTCCAATATGTCCTGAGGCCTGAGGCATTGTGAGCTAGTAGCTAGCCGGTGTGGTGTGAGGTTCCACCACACCAGTAATGTGGTTCTTTGGCGTAACAGTGTTAATAGTAATAATAATAATGGTTAAGAAGGCAACTTTCATTTTCACACCATCACACGTGTCTCTTGACGGCCTCCCAGCAGGTCGTGACCTCTTTCACAGGTCTAATATAATCTTCCAGGCTGACTTTGCAACCTTGGAGGCCATGCCGAGTGTGTAGCCCTACCCCTGCTCGTGAGTCCATGTTTAGAGCGCCGCACGGTGGCGCCTCAACATGGCGAGGCCTCGCCACTGCACGTCCACGGCAGACAGGAGGACATATTTGGGCACAGGAAGTGGCAGGCTCTGCCCGCTATTTGCTTGGTTGTTGTCAAGCCAGCAATGAGAATGGACCTACTACTTCGACAATGTTGGACCACTGTGTGTTGTAAACGAATCAGCCTGGTTTAATGGGCATCACACCCACATACACACATAATGCAGGGCACTTGCAGTATTCTCAATGAATACACACCGGAACCAAACGACACACTAGCAACCACAGAACCCCATTAATGTGGAATGGCATCCGGTCCAAGGCATGAGGTAGCTGAGTCGGTCCAAATGAGTTGTGGTTCCGACATACCTGCCGGCAGGGGATGGGGGCGTGTTGTGCTGAAGCTACAGTTTATCTTAAATCGTGGTCACAATATCACAGTAATAGGCACAAGTAGCATGAATAAAAATCGCAAACAAAAACACGCGCCAAGCTGAAACACAACTCTGAAC
The DNA here is from genome assembly GCA_024372805.1 of Oostethus manadensis. Classification (NCBI taxonomy): domain Eukaryota; kingdom Metazoa; phylum Chordata; class Actinopteri; order Syngnathiformes; family Syngnathidae; genus Oostethus; species Oostethus manadensis. The sequence goes on along the minus strand of QODF01000100.1, from coordinate 1,477,049 downwards.
CCCCGATGTCACTTCCTACGGGTAACACGAGTGTGAAGTTGAATATAGGGGTGTTATTCCACATTATTAGTGCTCTAATAATGTGGAATAAGTGTATTTAGAAGTTTTTCTTTCATATTTCATGGAAATTTACTTATCACAATCGGGTCTGGAACCAATGAACCGTGATAAACGGGAATTCCTGTATAAATGTGTGTTTCTTTTAAATCTACAAACCCAAAGTTCAAAGCGCTGGGCTCGTTTGCCAACAAAATAACAAAAACTCAACGTTTTGTTTATACGGGTTAGCTGATATTAGCCTTTAGTGTACCAAAAGTGGCTCCCTCCAGCCTCCTGTGGAAAAAAGTGCACTCCGCAACCCAGGCCGATCCCCCTCCCCGCCCTACGGGTCAGCTCTGATGTCATCAACAGGTGGGTGTCAGAAATAGACACACACACACATAGAAGAGTGCCTGGAAACTGACACACTGACATGCGTCATTACACACACACACAAGTGTTTGGACGACAGACGTGCAGCATTGGACGCTCATGCATGTACACACACAGGTAGAAATGTGTGTATACAACACACAGCCACCGAAAAGTGTCTGGAAGCTAACACACGCTAACATGCGTCATTAGACACTGCACACACACACACACACACACACGCACACACACACGCACACACATGCATAGAAGTGTTGGGAAGCTAACACACTGACATGTGACATTAGATGCTGTGCACATACAACACACACACACACACACACACACACACACCAAGGCGCTGAGCAGCCTGTTAACAACTTTGTTGTGTTAGGAGGGTTGTGTTTAAGAGAGAACAGTGTGTGTCATGTCAGCACGCACACTTGTGGCTTCTTGCCTCGTGTCGCCGGGGGTGGGCTAAGGAGAGCGTGTGTGTGTGTGTGTGTGTGTGTGTGTGGGATGGTGGGGGTCATATCATGGAGGTGGTCTGCAGGCTGGCGTGATTATACATTGGAGGCTAATCTCCCATGAGGCCGCTTTACGATGGCCTATATTTGGAGGAAGCGGGGGAGATATTTTGGGCCGGCCAACATGTCAGAAGGTGTTTGTCGCTGCTCGCTGCTCTAATGAGTTTCTTCCTCCCGCTGCACTCCTCCAATGCTGCACCCTTTTTAGGCAGGAGCGCCGCCGTAAGTGTCTCGCTCTCTCTTTGTGATTTTCCGCCCAAGGTAAACTAACATGCTGCAATGCTCAGTGCTGAAAGTGACACATGGAGACCTACCTATGTGCCAGCATGTCACGAGCGTCTTCACTTCACGCTAAGCTTCATCGGGTTGAGTCGACTCCGCTGTCGCTCGGCTGCAGCCCGCTTGGCCTTGCAAACTGCTGCTTTCTTCTCCCTTTGTCTGCAAGACAATCAAAGGCAGACGTCAGCACGGGACGCTCACTGACACCAGGGGGCGCATTTGCACGATCGCTCGGTGATGGTATGATATGTAGAGATGCTGTTGCGCGATCTTAGAATTGAGCACACGTCATGACGTTGACGCGTCATCGTCCCCGCTGGTTGGAAGACGGCACGGGAGCTTCTTCCGAGCCACACAACACACACAACAAAGCAAGCCGGCGGGTCACATGACCGCGGAGAACGTGGCCGTCTCGGAGCTGCTGAGGAAGCGCAGCGGCTCCAGAAATAGACGGCAGAGCTTTTGATTTCAGCGTGCTGAGACTTTGCACTCGCGTCGCGCGCTAAAGTTAGACTCCAGCGAGCTTTGAAATCAACTTCTGATTTGTTGATGTGCATGTCTTTGCTTTTCGTCTGATTGGCTCTGGGGTTATAGCGCCACCCGCTGCTTTGGCATGCACTTCTTTGCATGTGAGGAGATGTGCAGGATGTGACCTCATCACCTTAAATATTTTGTAATATTGTTAAAACCACAGCAGCCCAATCAATCATTTATTACAGCACAAACCTGCACAAACAATACTTTTACATTTTTTATGGACCAAATGTAGGGCTGTGTGAACTTTGATTAATCTATGGAATAATTTTTAACAATGCTATAACAAAAACAAACAATAATTCTTATTGCACAAACAATAAGCGACAATTTTTTTTTACATTTTGGAGCAAACGGTGGGCAGGGTTTTGACCTACAAACTTTGATTGACCTACAAAATAATCTTTAAAACACAAACAATAATTTTTACGGCACAAACCTAGCACAAATCATTGAAATTATGATTTAAATATTTGGAACAAAAATTGGGCTGGGACAAACATTGATTGACCTACAAAATAATCTTTAATAACGCAAAAACAACTGCACAAACAATGATTGTTATGGCACAAACCAAGAACAAACGACTGCGAAAATTTTCTAACATTTTGGAGCAAATGGTGAGCTGGGTTAACTTTGACTGACCTTCAAAATGATCTTTAGTAACGCAAAAGAGAAACAACACAAACAATAATTTTTACAGCACATACTTAGCACAAATGATTGAAATTATGATTTACTGTAAATATTTGGGACAAAGGGGGGGGCGGGGACAAACTTTGATTGACTTAAAAAATAATCTTTAATAACGCAAAAATAACAATTGTTATGGCACAAACCTAGCACAAATGATTGCTACAATGAATATTTGAATCAAAAGCGGGGCTGGGAAAAACTTTGATTGGCAAAATAATCTTTAATAACGCAAAAAACAAAACAGCACAAACAACAATTTTAACTGCACGGGCATGCTCAAACCTAGCAAATTTTTTTGCAACTCTTTTAAAAATGGAGCAAATGTGGGTCTGAGACAACATCTTAGATTGACCTACAAAATAATCTTTAATAACACAAAAACAGCACAAACAATCATTTTTAACAACCAGCACAAACGACTGCAACTATGTTTAAAAATTTGGAGCAAAAGGGGGGCTGGATGAACTTTGACCTAAGAAATAATTTTAAATACACAAAAACAGCACAAACAATCATTGTAATGGCACAAACCAACACAAACAATTTCTATGTTTAAAATTTTGGAGCATATGTTGGGTGGACTTTTAACTATAAAATAATCTTTAATAATGCAAACAAAAAAATGGCCAAACAATCATTTTAACGGCACAAACTAGCACATATGATTGTGACTATTTTCTTTATTGTAGCAAATGGGTGGCGGGTTGAACTTTGACCTTTTACATCATCTTTAATAATGCAAATACAAAAACAAAACAAACAACTGTATTAATGGCACAAGCCAGCACAAACCTTGCACAAATGCTTGCGACTATTATTTAAATCTTAGCAAATGGGAGTCTGCGTGTGCTTTGACCTATGAAATAATGATTAATAATGAAAAAACGAAAAGAGCACAAACAATGGTTTTAATGGCACAAACCGAGCACAAACAATTACAACTTTTTTTTTTTAATGGAGCAAATAGAGAGCTGGGTGAGCTTTGACTGACCGATAAAATCATCTGAAAAGCACAAGCAAAAACAACACAATTTTATTTTAATGGCACAAACCTAACACAAATGATTGAAACTATTTTTACATTGGAGCAAATGGGTAGTAGGATGTATTTTGACAGACTTTGTGACCCTGACGTGTTTTTTGGTTTCTCCATGCAGCATTCCATCGTTATCCCTTGACCTGCACCTGACGAAAGACTCACTCATGACTTGACACGATGGTTCTTCTATGGAGTCGTACGTTTTGGTCAAACCTGGTGTTTTTCCCAGACTTCTTCTGATGATGTTTTTATAATCATTCGCATTTTAGTTCCATTTCTCAAATCACAAAATCGCTTTCTACGTTTTTAAACTTGACTTCCCTCCGCCGACTTTGAACCGTCACGGCCGCGTGTGTTGGTCCTCGCCGACATGTGGTCGACTTTCCTGGTGACGGACGAGGAGGGCCGCGCCGTGGGGCCGGCCGCCGCGGGCACGGTGGGAGGGGCCGGGCAGGGATGCGGGGCCCAGGGAATGGGGGGCCTGGCCGGCCTAATGAGCGGACGCAGCACGTTCGGAGGCAACAAGCGACGCAGGCCGGGAAACACCATGACAGAGGCCCAGGAAGGAAAGGTGAGCGCTAGCCGGTTGCTAGCGTTAGTCTTAGCATGTCTTAGCGTGACTGTTGTTGTTTCTGCAGATCAAGCTGGCCTTTTTTGTGGCCATTGTGGGCGTGGTCCTGACGGTACTGGGGGTGGGCACAGAGTTCTGGGTGGAGCTGGCACCTCCAAAGAGTTTCTACGACAACCAGGTAAGACCCGTGCGCTCGCCCGTTCGTTCGCGCCGCCAGTCACATGACTTCCTGTGCGGCAGACGTGTTCAACGGTGCACTTGGGCCTGTGGAAGCGATGCACCAAGACGCTGAGGGTGGCCGACATCGACCCGGACAGAGAGAGCTGCGGACCCGCTGAGCTGCACGGCGGTGAGCCCTGTGACCTTTGACCAGCAGTTATAACAATGCGGATGACTTGGGCCTCGCTCTCGTCCTTCCTGCAGAATCCAACTGCACCTACTTCAAGTTCTTCACCACGGGGGAGAACGCCGTGGTGTTCCACAAGACGACGCGCAAGAGTGAGTCACGCCGCCCACGCTCCTTTTTTTTCCTTCCGCTCAACCCCTCACTCTAGCGGCCTCGTTGAACGGTCCGCCCACGCCGCCGTGCTCCAGCGTCTCATCGCGGCTGCAAGAAGGAGCACACGTGACATTGGCCACCATTGGCGTGATGTAGTACAATGCTTCTTCTGCTTCACGTTTCCTGCTCCACACCTCCTCCTGCTGCCCCTTCAGTTCTTACTGTGCCTTTTCCACAAATGACTTCTGAGTGCCCTCACAGTCCGTTTACTCCCCCCCATCCAGACCTCAACGTGGCGGCGGCTATGCTGTCCCTCTTCAGCTTGGTGCTGATGGTGATGGGCGCCATCTGCATCAGCATGGCGCTCAGCAAGGAGATCGTCTTCTTCCTCAAGCCGGCCTCCATCTGCTTCATCCTGTCAGGTACCGTCAGAAAGGCTCCACCAGAAAGCGCTCAGGGCAGACACCCTGTCTTCCCGTCCTCAGGTGTCCTGGTCCTTTTGGCCCTGTTGGTCTTCCAACAGGCGGTGTGGGCGCTACTGGCCAGCGATCACTCCGTCCCCATCCATCACGAGTTCTCGTGGTCCGTGTCCTGCCTGGGCTGCGCGGGGGCCATCCTCATCGTGGGCGGGTTGCTCTTCCTGCTCCTGGCGCTGCCTTACAGGCCCTGGCAGAGGTGCCTGCCTCACAGGGACAGCAGCAGCTAGTGGCCGGGAGGTGTTACTGACCTTTGCTGGGGGAGGGGCTAACGAGGGGCGTGGCGCTTTGGGGAAAGACGTTTCGCCGAAGGTGCTGCGTTTACTTTCATACGGAGTCTTAAAGCTCAGATGGGATCCACAGACAATCAAAGCGATTCGGTCGCTCTCAGATGGGATTGTCTTTTGCTTTCTTTCGCTCGCTACCACAGGCGCGTCTGAACCTTTCCCAAAATCGAACCATTCGAGGGCGACTTTGATATTTGACATTTCAACCCGTGTAGCTACAGTTTGTGATCAAGTTATATTTTTGCTTAAAAGACGTTTTCTCCTTACATGACACCTGTTTGCTTCTTTTTCCTTCTTTTCTCCAATTCACAAATATTTTCTTTTTACTTTATTCATTCATTCATTTTCTATACCGCTTATCCTCATTAGGGTCACGGGGTGCTGGAGTCTATCCCAGCAGACTTTGGGCGAGAGGCGGGGTACACCCTGGACTGGTCGCCAGTCAATCGCAGGGCACATATAGACAAACAACCATTCACACTCACATTCATACCTATGGACAATTTAGAGTCGCCAATTAACCTAACATGCATGTTTTTGGAATGTGGGAGGAAACCGGAGTACCCGGAGAAAACCCACACACGCACGGGGAGAACATGCAAACTCCACACAGAGATGCCCAACGGAGATTCGAACCCGCCTTCTTTTTACTTTATTTTCTTTGGTAATATGACTTCATTCCTGTATATTTGTTCCTCATAAAAAAATTTAAAAAAATTAAAATATTGGGTATTTCATTTAATATTCTTTAATATTAAATAACTTCTCCTCACAATATCATGATTTTATTCTTTTAAAATTCTGACTTTTTTCTCATAAAACTATGACTTTTTTTCCATTTTAATATTCTGGTTTAATATCAAGGCTTTAAAAACACTCTCTTTATTATTTCAATGTTAGGCTTCTAAAATTGCGTTTTCCCCTTCATAATATGAGTTTATTTGTCACGATCCGGGTGTTGTTCCCGTGACAGTTTTTGGTTTTTGTTCGAGTGGGTTTTTTCCTGTGTTGTTTTTCCTAGTTTCATGTTTTGTCTCTGTTAATTACACGCACCTGTTCCTCGTTTGTTTACCCCGCTATTTATGTTCAGGCGTGTGCGCCAGTCGTTTGTCGGGTCACTGTCATTTGTGCCTCGTTTTCCTGGTTTTCCGCTGCTTTGCAACATTCTCTATTATTAAAAGATTCCTGCAACTTACCTGCCTGACGTCCTGCTCGCTACTTCCCCGGGGTCGTTTCACCATGCCGAGCAAAACATGACAGAATGACCCGACCAGACTATGACTCCCCGGACGGCGACTGGGCCAGGTTTTTTTTTACGGCAATGGAGGAGAAGACGGCAAGGTACTCACCGGAGGAGCTGGAGGGCATGATGTGGGGGCCAGGCTGGTCCCCATGGCGTCGGTGTGGCCCGGACCTTCCACATACGCGCCGGCCCGTCGTCGTCGGAGAAACCCAGCGGTGCCGAGACGTCGACGGGGTGAGTCGCATGCCCTCCTCCAAGCCTCCCTCCACGCCTCCCTCCACCCTTCCCTGGTTCCTGTGGCGGTGGAGGATAGCTTTGGGATCCGCCTTCTGGAGGGGGGGCTAGTACGGCCTGTCTGACGGTGGAGGACGCGCGGCTTCTGCCGAGAGCTGCGCCCACAGCAGGCCACCCCTGTGACACCTCCCAGGGCGTCGGCTCCAGGGCCTTCCAGGGGCACCTCCCAGTTCGGCGGGCCTTCCAGTGGCACCTCCCAGTTCGGCGGGCCTTCCAGGGGCGCCTCCCACGGCGGGCCTTCCAGGGGCGCCCAAGGTTCCGGCCGACCCCCGGAGGGGTGTCGCCGGCGGCCCACCACCAGTCCTCCCACCGCCCTTCCCATCTGCTAGTGACTTTGGGACTTCTTAGGACGTCTGGAATCAGTCCTTTTGGGGGGGGTACTGTCACGATCTGGGTGTTGTTCCCGTGACAGTTTTTGTTCAAGTGGGTTTTTTCCTGTGTTTTTCCTAGTTTCATGTTTTGTCTGTTAATTACACGCACCTGTTGCTCGTTTGTTCACCCTGTTATTTGTGTTCAGGTGTGTGCGCCAGTCATTTGTCGGGTCATTGTCATTTGTGCCTCGTTTTCCTGTGGACCTGTTTTTGTGTTTTTCCGCTGCTTCGCAGCATTCTCTATTATTAAAAGATTCCTGCGACTTACCTGCTTGACGTCCTGCTCGCTTCTTCCCCGGGGTCGTTTCACCATGCCGAGCAAAACATGACATTCTTGTAGAGTTAGAACGTTTTTGGTTTTGCTATTACTAAAACACATTAGAATTTTTTTTTATTGTGCCTTTATATATTAAATATTATTTTTCCTTTATTTTCTTATTTATGTATTGGTTATAATATAAATGTTGATTAAATATATTTTTGCATTTATTTTATATCATAATATATAATACAAACTAACATGCTACATACTAATATTACTAATTGTATGTATACTTTTTAGTTAAATATGAAATTATATCATTTTGTATTTACATGTATTTTATTTATACGTTTAATATTGACTATTTTATAAAATTAAGTATTTTTCCATACAACAACTTTTTATGATAACATTACTTTTATTTATTTTATTATCTCCTACTATTCTCATTTACTACTCCTAGTAAAACACTAAAAATAAATATTTGTAACATCATACTTCTAAAAACATTTTTTGTCCCTCACAATATGACTTTTTTCTCTTAATATGACATTATTTTCCTAAAATTTCCACTTTATTTGAAGAACTGTGTAACTCACAATTCTCTCAAAATTATGGCAATATTCTACCAATATTTACATTTTTTTGTCATACAAAATACATTTTCTTTATATTCATACTATTGCTCCCCCTGCCGATCTTTTTGTTGCTGTTTTCACCACTGGTTTAATTCTACAGTATTTCTGACTGATACAAAAACCAGCCGCCGGCTTCAAATTACCCCCCCCGGCTGCCCTTTGTACCCCCCCTGTGCTTGCAGAAGAGCTCCTTTGCCCCTAACGTGTTGCTAAAACAACGATCAATCACAAACCTTTTAACCGTGCGCTTTTACAGGAAGTACAGTATTTATGTGACATATGTGTGTGTGCCGCCTGTTGATCATTTGTAATAAACGTCATCTTTGTGTTACATGATGTTCAGTCCTTACATGACGGGCCACTTCATCAAATAAATAATCATCATCATCATACAAAAAAGCGCTTTCAGTGGCGGCGTGCGACTCACAGCACATCTCAGCTTTCTTGTTGACCCGCTTGCAGGCTCTCGAGCTTCTCCCACGCTGTTTGGCTGCGACCCCCACTACTAAATATAGAGCGTGGCTGACAGGAACGCAACCTGCACACACACACACACACACACACACACAATCAGTGTGAGGTGACAGAGTCAGAAGCTTGTCAAATGTCTTCACGTTGACTCAACACCATCATTTCTATTGAACATGTCCCACTCTGATGACCCCCCCCCCCAAAAAAAGCCTCCTCTGATGGAACACAATGCAGAGAGTGACAGGCTGGGCCCTCAATCGTCTGAGCGTGATGGACGATTTAAGCTCGAGAGTAAATCAAAAAATGACACCTTGACAACTCATTCCCCTCCCCGGATGGTGTGCGCACGTGGGTCAGAAACTTGTGCACGTTATCGGGGAGTGCAGACAAGGAGGAAATTGGAAGTGTTGAAGCCGATGATGACCTCGTCACTGCCGGTTGCATCACGGGAGCGACATTGATGCCTGGGACAACGTACTATAATATAATATAATATCTTACAATAATATCATATATCATAGAATATCATATCATTTCATATAATACCTAGTACCTAATTATACTTTAAAATAAATAAATTATTTTAATCCATCCATCCATCCATTTTCTATGCCGCTTATCCTCATTAGGGTCACGGGGATGCTGGAGCCTATCCCAGCAGACTTTGGGCGAGAGGCGGGGTACACCCTGGACTGGTCGCTATGGTACAACGTTTTTCAAATTTACCAGACGCATCAGGTAAATTTGCAAAGTATCGGTATCGCTGAGCCCAGCCTATATACAGGAACACTCAGTATGGAAATGAAATAAGCAGTATCGCATATCACTGGTGCGCTGTAGAGTGACGTACGGCTCGATACTGAAACATTGATGCTTCCGATACCAGCTTGTGAAATCGACTCTCAAATCAAAATACCGATACCGTCAATACGTCAGGCGTTTGACCCGTTCGGCCGATGGCGTAGTTTGAGGAAGCAGCGGCCATTGTGGAGCTACATTCATTCATTCATTCATTCATTTTCTGTACCGCTTATCCTCATTAGGGTCGCGGGGATGCTGGAGCCCATCCCAGCAGACTTTGGGCGAGAGGCGGGGTACACCCTGGACTGGTCGCCAGTCAATCGCAGGGCACATATAGACAAACAAACATTCACACTCACATTCATACCTATGGACAATTTAGAGTCACCAATTAACCTAACATGCATGTTTTTGGAATGTGGGAGGAAACCGGAGTACCCGGAGAAAACCCACACACGCACGGGGAGAACATGCAAACTCCACACAGAGATGCCCAACGGAGATT
>QODF01000100.1:1431528-1466655 GCA_024372805.1 Oostethus manadensis | reverse complement strand
CATTTGGAAGCAGGATGTGAAAGAAAAAGTGTAAAATACAGTATGTGCAGCGTGGGAGAACATACTGTAGAAGGTGCGTTCAAGGACTGTCAAACAATGGGACAAATCATCGCTCGCACTACCTAACTGTATATTATTGTAGTATTGTATTGTAGTATTATTGTTATATGTAGTTATCGAAGTTGCGTATTGAATTGTTTACCACAAAAAGATTTACATCTCTACTGATTATGGATAAAAGCAATTAATTATGAGTTAACTGGTCAAACATGCAATTAATCACAGTTAAATATTTGAATCGCTTGACAGCCTTATTTGAAACGTTTCTCGGTTGAAATGTTGACGATAAAAAATGGAGCCATGTGTAAGCTGTCCACGTTTTCATTCTTAATGAGTAATCATTTAATGGTTTTATAATTTTACATATTTTAATCTTTTACATTGTCTAAAACACAATTTTTCTTCTGTTCCCCTCTTGTTGTATGTTAGCTTGTTTATACTGTAAATCACCCCACTAATATCCTTTAGGGTTTAAAATAAATAAACTTCACTTAGTGATTTATTTACCATTATAACTGGATTAATTCGATTAATTAATCATTTTTCCCCATTGTATTTATTTTTAAAAATTTAATTAATGAATGAAAAAAAAATTCTAAGCTACCATATGAAATACACGACTTTTAAAAATTTACCAGACACATTTTTTGAATTTGCCAAGTATGAATATTATTATCGATTTTACTCAGTATCATATCAGAAATAAATTCGCACATTGCTGGCATCATATGCTGCCCTCTGCAGGCCTGGAGTGTAACCGTCAATAAATCCACGTGACACAAGTGATTTTTAAAAATAACTTTATTGAATATGTCTACTGTACACCTGTATATTACATTTACGTATTTGTATATACATTACATTTTTAATATTCGGACGACGTGGTTGTATTGCTTCCCATCATTGTCCTCGCTTGACGCGTGCGCGATGCTTTCAGGCAGTGTTGGGAAAAAAGGTAACTTTTTATAATCGCGTAAAGCTTGATTTCCCAGCACTGACGACACACTTTAAGAATATATATCTATATTTATACGTACCACCGAGAAATAAGTAGATAAATATCGCCTACACCCATGAGTACTACGCCAGAACGTGAAAAACGACACTCAGTACTGAAAGGAACGAGTAAAAAGCGTGAATTGAAGGTGAAAACGAAAGAAACAAAAACGACCAACGACACTTTGTGCACACGTCACGTCCACCGAGAGCAGAAGCAGAGCGACAGCGCTCAAGAAAAACAGCAAAACGCCACCAAGAATGAGCCGACGGGATGTTTGCGTCGTCGTTGAGAATATATATTTACGTCTTTTATTCTACATACATTGAATGTGCATTCCTTTTTGAGGCTCAAATGCTGAGGGAACGAAACGTGCCACTTCTGGGCCGGCGGTCCCATTTTGTTCCACGAGTGGGGTCGGGGTGTCCCGGCACCGCCTTATGATTGGTTGTTGTCGTGACTCCTCAGCTTCCTGAGAGTGAGAGAGAGGGAAAAAAAAAGAGGACCGCACTCGGAGTGACTCTGCAAATATTTTACAGGATTGAAGATGGTCACCTGGCATTGCTGTGGTGTCTCACAGTGTGTGTGTGCGTGTGTGTGTGTGTGTGTGTGTGCTTTAGGTCACATGACCACTTGTCTCTGTTGGCCAGCTGGGGAACAATAATATAGTTTAAATAAACATAAATCATAAATGAATGTACATTTCAATGAATAATTATTATGACCTTTAATATTACCATTTAGAGGACTAAATAAAAATGTTAAATTCATACCTATTACCATATAATTTCATACTTAAATGAGCAAATATTACCATATTCTACAATACAAGGACCTGCATGGATGAGTATATTCATATTTAAATAACTAGATATTGACACTACATATTTGTATCTAAATTTATAAACATTAACATAAGGTCACATTAAAATAATATATGCTGATGTTTATATTTATATAAAAAGTACAAAAAATAATATCTTTAATAACATAATAATTTAATATAATAATAAATAATATATACTGACAGTCAAATTACTAAATATGAACATATATTAGTACTAAAATTAATAACATACAATATTAGCAATGAAAATAAACCTGCACATATATAATATTTAAACCAATACATATTAACATATTAAAAATAATAAGTATTAATATGTTTACAATAATAAATATAAATATTTAAATGATAAACATAATCAATAATCATCAATAATAAAATGAACACATATGAACACATAATATGGATATTAAAATGAATAAATACTAATATACAAGTATTCATATTTAGAAGGATGAATATGAGCATTTACTACAGTATTAATATTTAAATGTCTGTGGACTCTCTGAGAAGGTGTGGGGGTCGTTTTAAGGCAGATGTCTCACTCACACACACACACACACAAACACACGCACACGCACCCACACACTGGATGGTCAAAAGTATTGGGACAGCAGGTCTTTTGGGAAGACTTGGTGGAATTGGTGGGATCAGAGGTCGCTCAAGTTCTTCCACGCCAAACTCATTTAAAAATGGCTTTTACGGATGTTGCTCGTGCACTGGGGCAGAAAAGGGCCTGCCCCAAAGTGTTCCCACAAACTGGAAGCATTCGCTTTTCTAAAATGTCCTGTTCAGGTGAAGATGGAGGAACAGTTTGGGACGATATTGTCATGAACCCTGATTGGGGAAGGGGTGTATCCCAATACGTTAGTCCATATGGTGTGTCCGAAAGTCCTTTTGGCCGCTGGATGTCCAAACGTGAGGACGGTCACTTACTTAGCCCTCCTTTCACTTCCTGTCAGTCCATATTTGGACGTGCACTCTTAAACGGGCGTGGTTTTCCTGTTGAGCGTGTCCGAGTTGCTGTCCCGTTCCCTCTTGGCCGTCAGTCGGTCCAGGGTTCCCACGTTGCCCCTGTCCCTCTCCATGGTGGCGGTGGACATGGGAACCTGGGGGTTCGCAGGGGCGGCCGACGAGGAGCTGTTCAGCGGGGCTGTGTTTTGGGCGGCGGCCGCCAGGTTGGACTTGGAATGAGAGGGGAGCGTGCCGCTGCTGATGGGCACCGCTCCTCCGCCGCCCCCCCCAGTAGCATCCTTGGGAAAATAGTTGTGGAGTTGGTAGAGTGTGGCGCGGTCCACGGTGCCGTAGAGTGGCGGGACGCCACCCCCCAGGCTGCCGAGCTTGGAGTCTCTGGACAGAGTGTACATGGAGATGTCACCCCCCCCGCCGCCACCTCCGCCGCTGTGATGGGGGTTAGGCAGGGTGGCTACGGAGAACGGGGGTGCGGACGGCGGCAGGCTGAAGGTTTTGGAGGCGCCGATGGGAGAGTTCTCCTGCGAGCGGGGAGGGTCGGTGGAGCGCGAGCTGGAGCGTGAGCGCCGCCTGAAGCGATAGCTGGGCAGACGCAGCATGGGGTGGGTGGTGCTCTTGAAGAGGTCGGCGCGAGAGCGGCAGCGCAGCTCTTTGTTCTTCTCGATGTAGATGTTGACCGCCAGCACGCCCACCATCTCCGCCAGGATGAACGACAGGCCGCCGAAGTAGAAGGACCACCCGTACGAGTAGTGCCACTTCTTGTCCTCGTCCTTCTTGGGAGAAATGTCACTGAGCGCCGCTGAGATGTAAACAATCACGCCGATGATGTTGCTGAGGCCTGAGCGCACAAAACGGCAGGATAGTGTGATGACGTAGCACGGTGATAACATAGCTGTATGATATCATAACACGGTGATATCAAAGATGAGTGAGGTCATAGCATGGTGAAATCAAAGCTGTGTGACATCACGTCATAGCACGATGATATCATAACTGTGATGTCAGCATGGTGATATCAAAGATGAGTGACGTCATAGCACAATGGTATCATAACTGTGATGTCAGCATGGTGATATCAAAGATGAGTGATGTCATAGCACGATGATATCATAACTGGGTTGTCATAGCATGGTGATATGATAGCTGTGTCTGATGTCCAAGCAAGGTGACATTGTGGCTGTGTGATGTGGTCGCACAATAATACCATAGCTGTGTGATGTCATTGCGTGTAACCTGTGTGACGTCATTGCACGGTGATACATAGCTGTGTGATATCTCGGTAATATCAATGATGTAGAACGGAATCTTGCAGAACGGTGATATCATAAATGTGTGATGTCATAGAACATCATAGCTGTGGGTGGCATCTAGCCACTGATGTTGTAGCATGGTGCTATCATAGATATGACATCGTGATGTCATACCACAATGAAATCATAGCACAATAATGTCATGACTGTGTGACATTCTAGGATAATGATATCATACTGTGTCATGCTATAATGTCTGACATCTTTGCGCAATGATATAGCCGTGTGATATCATAACACGTGATATCCTAGCTGTGTGACGTCAAAGCACTGCAATATCACAGCAATCTCATGTCATGGCGCAATATCGTAACTGTGATGTCGTACCACAGCGATATCACTGCCTTGTGACGTCATAGCACAATATCACCACAGATGCGTGAGGTCACAGCACGGTGATGTCATAGCCCAATGATAGTATAGCTGTGATGATGTAACACAGTGATATCACAGCTGTGTGACATCATAGCACACAGATGTGTGATATCGTAGCATGGTGACATCAGAGCTGGGTGATGTTGTAGCTCTTTCATATATTAGCTTTGTGATGTCATAGCACAGCGATATTGCTGCGGTGTGATGTCATAGCGGAGTGACATCATAGTGTAAGCCGCCAGTCAATGCCAAACACTAAAATGCCGGTCTCGTCTGGCGGGATACATCATGCCGGTCTACGAGCGTCGCTCACCGGCGGCCACAAAAAGGATCCCGCCTCCCAGGATGACGTTCCTCTTGCTCTTGTAGAAGCTGCTGGAAGCCACACACATGCCGCCCAGCAGCAGCAGCACGGCGCTCAGGATGGGGAAGATGCTGGACGCCCGCACCACACCTGCACACAACACACACACACATTACACACACACACAGTCGGCCAGCACTCTGCTAAAAGTGTGCACATTGTCGCTTTAGGTGTGACTCTGCAGGGGAAGTGCTACACTACAACTTGGCAGGAAACACGTTCACTATTATGACTTTTGTGTTTTGTTCCTCGAATAAATACCATTTTTTTCCCCTCTCAAACCAGCTCTGTGTGTTTAGCCGTGGAAGCTTTCGTGTGGTGGAACGTTCCAGGCCGGACCAACGCATCTCGTGTGCAAATCTATAGAGGAGGCTAAACTGGGTACACTTGACAATGTGAAACCTGAGCTGAAAATAATCCATTAGCTGTTTTTTTATCTGAGATCGCTGCTGCTTGTGTACACCCCCAGACTCAACAACACACACACACACACACACCTGGGCTTTAACACACACACCTTCCTTGCTCGACTCTGACATTCGTGCATTGATGTCCGCCCACCACCCCCTTATGTCCTTTCCACATCCTCTGTGTCCGTGTGTGTGCGTGCGTGCACTCACGCAGCAGATACTCGGCAGCGTCTTGGTCGTAGTCGGCGTCTTCTGGGAAATGATTGATCTGGGAACACACACCTCGCTTCAAGCCTGACAAAGACAGCAAAGACGAGGAGGAGGAAGAGCAAACGCGGGTTAGCCTAGCCACCCAGCTTCCGGCGACGCTCTCCACCCAACATCAACACTTGGCGACGTCGCTGTTCGTGTTAAATGCGTGATGCTAACAATGCTAATGTTGCTACGACACGCATCGAGCACATCAACCCATGACCTCTGCAGGTCCCCCCGCCCTGCAAGGTTTACCCTCCAGGCAGCAGATCCTCCACAGGCCAGAGTGCGTGAGCGCCCCCGGGTCCTTCTTGTCCTTGTTGCCGGCGCTGTCGTCCTGCGATGAAGACGAGTTGGCCGTGCTGTTGCAGATGAAGGCGCGGGCGTACAGCCAGTAGTCGGTGCCGATGGCCACCGTCATCAGGGCGAAGGCTGCGAAGGCCCCCATGGTGGTCAGCAGAACCTGAATGCCTCGCTCGCACCAAACCAGCGCCGGGCGAGGCAGGAAGCTGAGCTCTGAAGACAGGAAGCGCATCATCATACCGAGGTGAGGTGTCGGGTGTCCGCTGCAGTGTCACATGACCGCGTGACCAACAACAATGAGCTCAGTAACACAAACACTGTGGCGTTTGGGTGTCTCCATCATCGCTAACACGTGCAAGCGGATGTGACATACATGTACAACACAATGCAGATGCATACTGTGTGTGTGTGTGTGTTACCTGAAGGCACGTTCCTGCTCTTTGTCTCCATTGTCTTCTTCTGGTCAAGTCCTGGTCGGCTCCTCCATCCACCGTGCTTACCCTCTGGTCTCCTCTATGCTCTCCCCTCACTTTCACCGCTGGTCCTCCTCAATGGACGGCCTGGACGAGGAGGGAGGGCGCGAGGAGGGAGGGAGCCAGAGGTGAAGGGCGCGAGGAGACAAAGGCAGGAAGTGAAGGTGAAGAAGAAGATGTTGCCGATGGAGAGAAGAAGCTTCCTGTCAGACAGGCGAAGCTGCTTTGAGCGCGAGGGACACGTAAATGATGCGAGTGAGTGTGCGCTCTTCCATCGCCATGGCAACAGTGGATTCCAAAGTCTACCATTGAGCTGCCGCGCAAGCGCGTGTGTGTGTGCGCTTTAGGAGGGATGTAACAGCTGGGAGGATTTTGTCAAGATGAAAAGAAGAATGTGTGAGCACACACACACACGCGCACACACACCAACATGGACAGGAATGATGGGGGGAAGGAATGAAGAATGTCAGAGACTTCCTGAAAACATCCTGGACACAAGAAAAAAAACACCACACAATTTCAACTTTATATGAACCACCATCATCCTCATCAGCCTCATATCAGCATCATTCTCATCCTCACCATCCTCATCTCCGTCAGCCACATTATCACTACTCGCATCTCCACCATTCTCATCGCCGACATCCTCGTCATCGGCCTCATCACCAACATTTTCCTCATCACAGCATCTTCATGATCACCTCATCATTATGCTCTGTCTCATCCCCGTCATTGTCCTCATCATCAACCTCAGCCTCATCAACATGATTGGCCTCATTACTGGCATCCTTCACATCGTCATCCTCATCCCAGCATCCTAATGATCACCATTATTTCCCCCCTCTTCACATTCATTCTCATCACATTTGCCCTCGTCACCAACACCCTCATCATCAACATCATGCTCATTACCATCCTTTTCTCATCAACATTCTCATCACAGCATCTTCATAATCACCATCATCCTCATAATCATCCACAACAGTATCATTTTATAATTTTCCTCATCAGCAACTTCATCACAAACATTTTCCTCATCATTCATCTTCATTATCACCTCATCATAATAGTCTACCTCATCATCACATCTTCCTCATCAACATGATCATCCTCAGCATCACCCTCCTCATCAGCCTAACCACTGTCATCCATCGTCATATCATTCTCATTGTCATCCTTGTCACCATCCTCCTTGTCATCAGCGTCTTCATCACGGCATCTTCTTGATCACCCTCATCCTCATAATCATCCTCATCAGTATCATTGTATAAATTTTCCTCATTATCAATCACATCCACCTCCTCATCATCAATCTTTTATCATCAGCCTCATCACTATCATCATCTTCCTGATTGTCATATAATCCTCATCATCAACATCCTCATGACATCATGTTAATGACCATCCTCAACATCCTGATGATCACCATCATTTTCCTCCACATCACATTCTCATCCCCATAATATTGCTCATGGTTATCATCAACATCCTCACCATAGCATCTACATGATCACCATAATCCCCGCCTTATCATAATAATCCTCAACATCACATCCTCCTCATCATTTTATTACGACCCTCAGTACCATCCTTCTCATTATCATCCTCCTCCTCCTCATTGTCACATAATCCTCAACATCAACATCCTAAACCATCATCAATATCCTCATGAGCACCATGATCCTCAACACTATCATTTTCCTCCACATCCCATCCTCATCATCATTTTCCCCCTCCTCCCCATCAACATCCTCATCACAGCATCTCATATGAAAGCTTCTCTGCTTTGGCGTGCAATGACGTGAGCAACACGCACACGCGAGGCGTTCAGGTTCACAAAGGAGCTGTCCCGCCTCTGAAGTTGGTGCTGTTCACACAGATTGAAGCTCTGGAAAGTTCTGAAGCGTCTCACTGAACAAGTGAATGAACCAGTCCAGCCGACGGTCTAAAAAAAATAAAATAAAAAATTGGACACCTCCACCCCCACAAGGAGGATTATGAATTTGTTGTGTGAATGCGAAGTAGACTGAGAAACTTCTTAAAATGCAGCTTCCGGCAAGCTGTCCTACTTCCTGTATTCCTGCACTTACACTGCCTCCTGCTGACTGAAACACCAGCCAGCTCCTCTGTCTGGGATCGAAAAACGTTTGGAGAGCTTGTGGATGTGCTTCAATGATAACAACAGGTGTAGATATGGCGGAATTGCCATCTTTTTTATTTTACACACGCACACACGCGCCCTCTAACCTCCCGCTCACGTGATTGGACGGAGGAGAACATGTTGGAAATTCTCTTTGAAGAAAGGACATAAAAAACTTACAGCTCTACATATATCAGCGTGCATGTGTGTGTGTGTGTGTTCTGCCACTGCCAGGATGACCTTTGACCCCACAAACTGGGTTCTTGCTTGATGTTCATAATCCCTGATTTGATCTTTGACCTCATGTGTGGCTTGTCAGTAGGGATCCTGCTGCAGTCACTTTTTCAGGACATGATGATCATCAGTGTGGGAGTAACGATGAAAGTTCTGAATGATAAGAGTCCACTTCCTGACTCCAGTGTGTGATAATGAAGGCGTCCATCCTAGTGAACGTTTTTGTCTCGGCGGCGGTGATTCATCTCTCCGCCCACCTGCCACTTCTCCTCGTATTTCCTCCTTTTGCTCCGCTCCTCCCACGCAGCGACTGAGTGTGTATGTGTGCGTGTGTGCGAGTGTGTGTGCGCGCGCTCCCCTCCCGGGCAGACTAGCACGGCGAGGCGCTCAGCCGCATGTGCGTGTGGTAACGTGGCGGCAAAACGGCGGCGGGCGGGGCCGCCATGGGAAGGTGGCAGCCCATGTGGGGATGGCATGCCCTCGGGAGGGTGGACTCGGCCGACTGATGGAGGGGGTGGGAGTAGGAAGAGGCGGGCTGCGGGTGGTAGCTGGCGGCAGAGGAGGGCCCTGAGGAGGAGGAAGGCGTGGCCTGAGCATCCGGGACCCGACTGGGTGTGGCTTGATTGAGCTGGATGGAGATGTCCGAGGAGACGTCGGAGGCGCTGCGGCCACGCTGGGGCGGGGGCCACGAGTCGGGATGGAGGAACTGACCACTGTAGTCGCTGCAGTCGGACATGCGGGGGCGGTAGAGGGCGGGATGCGGCCTGTACAGCTCCTCCGCCGCGTAGCGCTTCATGAAGAGGTACACCGACATCACGCCTGCACCCTGCAACATGGCAGCCACAGACACAGAGCAGCGCTTGGTAAGTGCTATGATCTTCTGGTGCCATCACTGCTTTGCATTCGGCCTTCTCGCACACTGAGGGCTGCAGTTGCACACTTCAACCACTAAACAAACCATGGTGCAGTCACCATGGCAACAGGATGACACGTTGGTGTAGTGTAGTGTTTTCTTCATGCATTTACTTCGAGGACACACACTCAACTAGCAAGAGGAGGATGCTCTAAAACCATCGATGTTCTTCCACCCTCCCGATGAACAAATGTTGACAAACAAGATCGGCGCCCCCCCGTGGAATCCATCATTGTAACAATTAATCCATGTTTTCACGCTGGGCTCATTTACATGCACAGTGTTCATCTTTGCGACAAGCTCCCTGGAACCACCGACACATTGCTCGCTTGCTTGTGTGTGCTAATCCCTTTTTCTGCAGCTTCAGGGAATAAAAAATAGTGATGGCGGAAGTAGGCTGGAAGGAGATAAGGAGGACGGAAAGGAGGAGACTGGAAAAGGAGAAAGAAAAGAGAGAGGAGGTGGGATGACGGTGGAAGGAGTAAGCAGGAAGGGGCGGGAACTAATGGTGGAATGTCCTTGTGGGAGGAGCGAAACAAATGTGATGCGGATGTCAATCAATCAATCAATAATTGATGGAATAGAGATTGAGGTGTAGAGTGAGGGTGTGGTATGAACGTCTGGCAGAGTCTCCTGTTTGTTGAGTCTTCAACGCTCATCTCCGACAGAGCTTCTCCTGCATCTCAAGGGAGGACCGGCGGGAAGTTGTGTCCCAATGGGCTGTATTCCGTGCCTCCATTTCTAAGGCAGCCAGATGTAGTTGTGGCCACAAGGTGGTCGGTGCCAGTTGTGGCAGCAAGCCCGAACCCGATGGTGGACACCGCGGGTTAGGGCAGGCCAAGCGGCACGTGGCTTCGGTGGTGGTCGAGGCAAACCTCTCGGGTGTGGGAGGAGTTCGACGAGGCTATGGAGCTTGACTTTCGGTCAGCCTCGAAGAGGTTCCGGCAAACCGTCCGACACCTCAGAAAGGGGAAGCAGCCCCCAGTTCACACTGTTTACAGTGCGGACGGGGGCTTGCTGACCTCGACTGAGGATATAGTTGGTCGGTGGAAGGAATACTTTCAGGCCCTTCTCAATCCCACTGACATGCCTTCCGTAGAGGAAGCAGAGTCTGAGAATACGTACGTCGACAGTTCTATCACCGTGGCTGAGGTATTTGGAGTAGTTAAAACACTCCCCAGTGGCAAGGCTCCGGGGGTAGACGAGTTTCGCCCGGAATTCCTCAAGGCTCTGGATGTTGGGGGACTGTCTTGGTTGACACGCCTCTACAACCTTGCATGGAAGTCGGGAACAGTACCTCTGGACTGGCAGACTGGGGTGGTGACCGGAGGGTGTGTTCCAACTATAGGGGGATCACACTCCTCTGCCTCCCTGGGAGAATCTACTCCAGGGTGCTGGAGAGAAGGGTACGACAGTTAGTAGAACCTCGTTTACAGGAGTTGCAATGTGGTTTTCGTCCCAGTCGCGGAACACTGGACCATCTCTACACCCTTGCAAGGGTACTGGAGGGTATGTAGGCGTTTGTCCAACCAGTCTACATGTGCTTTGTAGACCTGGAAAAGGCATTCGACCGTGTCCCTCGTGGTGTCCTGTGGGGGGTGCTTCAGTAGTACGGGATTGGTGGCCCGCTACTACGTGCCATTCGGTTCTTGTACAATCGAAGCAGGAGCCTGTTTCGCATTGCCAGCAGTAAGTCGAGCTTGTTTCCGGTGAACGTTGGCCTCCGCCAAGGCTGCCCTTTGTCACCGATTCTGTTCATAATCTTCATGNACTGTCCTACTTCCTGTATTCCTGCACTTACACTGCCTCCTGCTGACTGAAACACCAGCCAGCTCCTCTGTCTGGGATCGAAAAACGTTTGGAGAGCTTGTGGATGTGCTTCAATGATAACAACAGGTGTAGATATGGCGGAATTGCCATCTTTTTTATTTTACACACGCACACACGCGCCCTCTAACCTCCCGCTCACGTGATTGGACGGAGGAGAACATGTTGGAAATTCTCTTTGAAGAAAGGACATAAAAAACTTACAGCTCTACATATATCAGCGTGCATGTGTGTGTGTGTGTG
Organism: Oostethus manadensis; assembly: GCA_024372805.1. Lineage (NCBI taxonomy): Eukaryota > Metazoa > Chordata > Actinopteri > Syngnathiformes > Syngnathidae > Oostethus > Oostethus manadensis. Next base: position 1,454,935 of record QODF01000100.1, on the reverse strand, counting down.
TTCTGCCACTGCCAGGATGACCTTTGACCCCACAAACTGGGTTCTTGCTTGATGTTCATAATCCCTGATTTGATCTTTGACCTCATGTGTGGCTTGTCAGTAGGGATCCTGCTGCAGTCACTTTTTCAGGACATGATGATCATCAGTGTGGGAGTAACGATGAAAGTTCTGAATGATAAGAGTCCACTTCCTGACTCCAGTGTGTGATAATGAAGGCGTCCATCCTAGTGAACGTTTTTGTCTCGGCGGCGGTGATTCATCTCTCCGCCCACCTGCCACTTCTCCTCGTATTTCCTCCTTTTGCTCCGCTCCTCCCACGCAGCGACTGAGTGTGTATGTGTGCGTGTGTGCGAGTGTGTGTGCGCGCGCTCCCCTCCCGGGCAGACTAGCACGGCGAGGCGCTCAGCCGCATGTGCGTGTGGTAACGTGGCGGCAAAACGGCGGCGGGCGGGGCCGCCATGGGAAGGTGGCAGCCCATGTGGGGATGGCATGCCCTCGGGAGGGTGGACTCGGCCGACTGATGGAGGGGGTGGGAGTAGGAAGAGGCGGGCTGCGGGTGGTAGCTGGCGGCAGAGGAGGGCCCTGAGGAGGAGGAAGGCGTGGCCTGAGCATCCGGGACCCGACTGGGTGTGGCTTGATTGAGCTGGATGGAGATGTCCGAGGAGACGTCGGAGGCGCTGCGGCCACGCTGGGGCGGGGGCCACGAGTCGGGATGGAGGAACTGACCACTGTAGTCGCTGCAGTCGGACATGCGGGGGCGGTAGAGGGCGGGATGCGGCCTGTACAGCTCCTCCGCCGCGTAGCGCTTCATGAAGAGGTACACCGACATCACGCCTGCACCCTGCAACATGGCAGCCACAGACACAGAGCAGCGCTTGGTAAGTGCTATGATCTTCTGGTGCCATCACTGCTTTGCATTCGGCCTTCTCGCACACTGAGGGCTGCAGTTGCACACTTCAACCACTAAACAAACCATGGTGCAGTCACCATGGCAACAGGATGACACGTTGGTGTAGTGTAGTGTTTTCTTCATGCATTTACTTCGAGGACACACACTCAACTAGCAAGAGGAGGATGCTCTAAAACCATCGATGTTCTTCCACCCTCCCGATGAACAAATGTTGACAAACAAGATCGGCGCCCCCCCGTGGAATCCATCATTGTAACAATTAATCCATGTTTTCACGCTGGGCTCATTTACATGCACAGTGTTCATCTTTGCGACAAGCTCCCTGGAACCACCGACACATTGCTCGCTTGCTTGTGTGTGCTAATCCCTTTTTCTGCAGCTTCAGGGAATAAAAAATAGTGATGGCGGAAGTAGGCTGGAAGGAGATAAGGAGGACGGAAAGGAGGAGACTGGAAAAGGAGAAAGAAAAGAGAGAGGAGGTGGGATGACGGTGGAAGGAGTAAGCAGGAAGGGGCGGGAACTAATGGTGGAATGTCCTTGTGGGAGGAGCGAAACAAATGTGATGCGGATGTCAATCAATCAATCAATAATTGATGGAATAGAGATTGAGGTGTAGAGTGAGGGTGTGCTATGAACGTCTGGCACAGTCTCCTGTTTGTTGAGTCTTCAACGCTCATCTCCGACAGAGCTTCTCCTGCATCTCAAGGGAGGACCGGCGGGAAGTTGTGTCCCAATGGGCTGTATTCCGTGCCTCCATTGCTAAGGCAGCCAGATGTAGTTGTGGCCACAAGGTGGTCGGTGCCAGTTGTGGCAGCAAGCCCGAACCCGATGGTGGACACCGGGGGTTAGGGCAGGCCAAGCGGCACGTGGCTTCGGTGGTGGTCGAGGCAAACCTCTTGGGTGTGGGAGGAGTTCGACGAGGCTATGGAGCTTGACTTTCGGTCAGCCTCGAAGAGGTTCTGGCAAACCGTCCGACACCTCAGAAAGGGGAAGCAGCCCCCAGTTCACACTGTTTACAGTGCGGACGGGGGCTTGCTGACCTCGACTGAGAATATAGTTGGTCAGTGGAAGAAATACTTTCAGGCCCTTCTCAATCCCACTGACATACCTTCCATAGAGGAAGCAGAGTTTGAGGATACGTACGTGGACAGTTCTATCACCGTGGCTGAGGTATTTGGAGTAGTTAAAACACTCCCCAGTGGCAAGGCTCCGGGGGTAGACGGGTTTCGCCCTGAATTCCTCAAGGCTCTGGATGTTGGAGGACTGTCTTGGTTGACATGCTTCTACAACCTTGCATGGAAGTCAGGAACAGTACCTCTGGACTGGCAGACTGGGGTGGTGACCGGAGGGTGTGTTCCAACTATAGGGGGATCACACTCCTCAGCCTCCCTGGGAGAATCTACTCCAGGGTGCTGGAGAGAAGGGTACGACAGTTAGTAGAACCTCGTTTACAGGAGTTGCAATGTGGTTTTCGTCCCGGTCGCGGAACACTGGACCATCTCTACACCCTTGCAAGGGTACTGGAGGGTATGTGGGCGTTTGTCCAACCGGTTTACATGTGCTTTGTAGACTTGGAAAAGGCATTCGACCGTGTCCCTCGTGGTGTCCTGTGGGGGGTGCTTCAGTAGTACAGGATCGGTGGCCCGCTACTACGTGCCATTTGGTTCTTGTACAATCGAAGCAGGAGCCTTGTTCGCATTGCCAGCAGTAAGTCGAGCTTGTTTCCGGTGAACGTTGGCCTCCGCCAAGGCTGCCCTTTGTCACCGATTCTGTTCATAATCTTCATGGACAGAATTTCTAGGCGCAGTCAAGGTGTTGAGGGAGTCCAGCTTGGTGACCTTAGGATCTCATCTCTGCTATTTGCAGACGATGTGGTCCTTATGGCCTCATCCCGCTGTGACCTTCAGCGTTTACTGTAGCGGTTTGCAGCTGAGTGTGAAGCTTCTGGGATGAGACTCAGCACCTCCAAATTTGAGGCCACAGTTTTCAGTCGGAAACAGGTGGACTGTACCCTCCGGGTTGGGAGTGAGGTCTTGCCTCAGGTGGAGGAGTTCAAGTATCTCGGGGTCTTGTTCACGAGTGAGGGACGGTTGGAGTGTGAGGTCGACAGACGGACCGTCGTGGTGAAGAGAGAGCTGAGCCGGAAGGCAAAGCTCTCTGTTTATCGATCGATCTACGTTCCCATCCTCACCTATGGTCATGAGTTATGGGTCATGACCGAAAGAACGAGATCGCGGATACAAGGGGCGGAAATGAGTTTCCTTCGTAGGGTGGCTGGACTCACCCTAAGAGATAGGGTGAGGAGCTCGGCCATCCGGGAGGAGCTTAGAGTAGAGCCGCTGCTCCTTCACATTGAAAGGAGCCATTTGAGGTGGCTCGGGCATCTCGCCCGGATGCCTCCCGGGCGCCTCCCTTGTAAGGTGTTTTGGGCATGCTCAGCCGGGAGAAGGCCCCTGGGAAGACCTAGGACCTGCTGGAGGGACTATGTCTCACAGCAGCTTGCCTGGGAACGCCTTGGTGTCCTCCCGGTGGAGCTGGAAGAGGTCGCCGGAGACCGGGAAGTCTGGACTTCCCTACTGAGACTGCTGCCCCCGTGACCCAGACCTCCATAAGTGGAAGAAAATGGAATGGAATGGAGATAAAGGTGAGACGGCGCTTACCTCTTTGAGCAGAAAGGAGGAGGCGGCGAGGGCGAAGGACCAGCCGTAGCGATAGTGAAAGAACTGCTCGGCTTCCCTGGGTCGATTCATCACTTCATCATTGATGCTGGAAATGTACAAGACCAGGCCCACCACCAGGCTCAGACCTGCATACATACAGTGTAGACTGTCATGCACAGTATGTACTTTATATACTGTATACATACTACCTATATATACTGTATGTAAAGTATAGACACGCACAGTATGTACTTTATATACTGTATACATACTACCTATATATACTGTATGTAAAGTATAGACACGCACAGTATGTACTGTATATACTGTATACATACTACCTATATATACTGTATATCAGGTATAGACACGCACAGTATGTACTTAAAGATGACATCATGAAGAGCTTAACAGTCTGCAGGGAAGTGAGTTTGTAAATGCCGGTGTTGGCCACTAGGTGCCAGTGTTGTAGCTGGCACCTTTCAGTTCCCATGATGCAAAAGGATGGCAAGCAAAGAAGCGCACACGTTTGCATGCGCGTCTCCCAGCGTGAACATACGCATGAGCTCACGCTGCCTGGTGCAGACGGAGGTGATGTCATCCTAAATCATGGAGGGGGCTAAGAGGACAGGGCCCCCCCACTGTCCTACCATGCTGCAGGTGTGTGATGTCACCACGTGGGCACGCCCCCTGATACCCCAGGCAGGCCTGTCACCAGCAAGTCCAAATCAAAGTGACATCAGACGGCGGTGACCCAAAAGCGGGACACTCTTGGGTATCGGCGCTGTCACAGAGCTTTGAGAAAAGCTGGAGGAGGTCCAGAACATGCACAACAACATGCATGTCTCACAAACACACACGCACGATGCAGCCTCACCAGAGAGGATGAAGAATATTCCAGAAACGAAAGCCAGGATGGTCCGCTGAGGCCGCAGGTGACCGATGGTGCTGATGATGAAGGCGATGAAGACAAAGAGCAGCGACACCACAGGGAAGGGCGTGGCCGTGCGCACCATTTCTGAAAAAGGTCAAAGGTCAGAGAAGCACTATCATTTTCGTTGTCGTGGCGATGAGACTCACTGAGAATATTGGCCGTGTTCTCTGTGGTGATTTCAACCTCAGGCTCGCTGAAGTACTCAGAAGCCACGCAACGGCCCTTCTCAGGCCCTGGGAGGCATTAAAAGGATGTCAAGAGGTCAAGATGGAGATGGATCAGAACCAAATGTTCAAATGAAACACACACATACACACACTCACACACAATGGAGGCTGCCAGAGTGTTTGTCTTCTGACTTTTTGGACCAGACCAAACAAACATGGCCACCTGGCGACATCACCTTAACACGTTCTTCCTCACCCGCCACAAAGCAGACTCGCCACAAGCCCGAGCGCAACGCCATCTTGACCTCGGTGGTCTGGTTCTGCTGCAGGACCACGCCCTCCTCCATCAGTAGCCAATAGTCTGTGGACACGGCCACGCCCACCAGCAACAGCCCGCATGCGCCGAACACGGAAGACAGCAGCGTCAAAGCCCGCGTGCTGAACGAACTCATCTGGAAATGGAGAAGGAGAAGTTAAAGGAAAACGAGAAGAAAAAGAAAGACGAAAAGGAGATGAAAGAGAAGGAGATTTTTAAAAAACTTTTGTAATTTATCTTTTACGTGAGCGACCATGAAGGAGAAAAAGATGAAGAAAGACGAGATTAGGATGGGGAAAATAAAAGAGAAGGAAAATGAGTAGAGGAAGGAGGAGTAGAAGATGAAGAAGGAGAAGGGGTAGATGAAGAAGAAGGAAAAGAAGAAGAAAGAGAAGGACAAGGAAAAAAAGGAAATGAAGAACAAAAAAGAGGAAAAGAAAGACAAAGGAGTCGAAGGATGCAGACAAGAACAAGGACGACATGAAGACAAGAATAAAAAGAAGAAGTAGAGGAAGAAAGAGAAGAAGAAGGAGGAGGAGATGAAGAAAAAGTAGGAAAAGAAGGAAAGGGATTAGAAGAAGAATGGAGAAAGAGAAAGAGGAGGAGATGAATAAGAAGGACAAAACAAAGAAGAAAAAGCAGAAGAGGAAAAAGCAGCAGAGAAGAAAGAGTAGAAAAAGGAAAAAGTAAAAGAATGTAAAATAAGAGAGGAAAAAAGGAGATGAAGGAGGAGTGGATGAAGAAGGAAGATGAGATGAAGAAGGAAAAAGACACAAAGAGAAGGACAAGGCAAAGAAGGTGAAAGAGGAGATAAAGAAGGATGAGATGAAAAAGGACAAGATGAATAAGGGGGAGGAAAAAGAGAAAGAGAAGTAGAAAGGATCAGAAAAGGAAATTACTAGAAAAAGTAGGAGGAGAAGTTTAAGAAGGAGAAGAAAAAAAATAAAACCAAAAGGAGGAGAATGAGACAGAGAGGAACAAGAAGCATATGAAGAAGAACAAAGAGAAAGTGAAGGACAAAAAAGGAGATGAGGAGATGAATGATGAGATGAAGAAGGAGAAGTAAAAGGAGAAAGAGAAGGAGAAGAAGAAGGAGGACGAGATGCAGACGTACAAAGAGAAGCAAATGGATAAAAAGAAGAAGAGGAGAAAGAGCATGAGGAGGCAATGAAAGATGAGGAGATGAAGAAGAAGGGCGAGACAAAAAAGAGAAATACAAGGGAAAAGAGGAGAAAATGGAGGAGGAGGAGCTTCTTCATCTCCTCCTTGTTCTTCTCTTTGTCCTCCTGCTGCCCCATTTCCTCTTTTTTGTTTTCTTCAACTCCTTTTCTTTATTGTTATTATTTTTCTTCATCTTCTTTCTCCCCCTTTCATTTTTCATTTTGTCCTTCTCATTCATCTTTGCCTTCTCTTTCTCTTATTTCCTATCTCTCTCTCTTATCCTTTCCCCACTCTTTTGGGTTCTTCTTCATCTCCTCCGCCTCCTTCTTCAAATGAGGAGGAGATGAAGAAGCATAAAGAGAAAGAGAAGGACGAAGCAGTTAAGAAGCAGAAGGTGGAGAGAAAGAAGGACAGATGAAGAAGGAAAAGTAGAAGGAGAAAGAGAAGAAAAAGGAGAAGGATAAAACAAGGAGGGGGGGCAATGAAGAAGTATAAAGAGAAGGAATATGATAAGAAGAAGGAAGAAGAAAAGGAGGAGATGTATGAGAAAAACAAGATGAAGAATGAAAAGGAGAAAAAAGGCAGATGAAGAGGAAGGGCAAGATGAAGAGGCACAAGTAGAAGGCGAAAGGGAAGGAGAAGAAGAAGGACAATGTGGAGGATATGAAGAAGGATGAGTTGACGAAGGAGAAGAAGATGAAAACAAAATGAATAATAAGAACAAGAAGGAGGAGAAGGGAAAAAAAGGCAATTAAGAAGGAGGAGAAGGAAAAGAAGAAGGAGACGAATAAGAAGAAGAAGCAGAAAATGAATGTCCAAATGGATTTAAAAACACCACATGACTGCACACAGTAGAGAAGATGAATGAGAAGGAGAAGAAGAAGGAGAAGCCAAGAAAGATATGAATAAGAATGAAAAGAAGAAGAAGGATATGAATAAGAAGCAGGAGAAGAAGGAGGAGAAGGCAAAGAAGAAGGACGTGAATAAGAAGAAGGAGGAGAAGGAAAAGAAGAAAAAGGTTACAACTAAGAAGGAGAAGAATGCGAAAACAACATTGGCAGGACCTAACAAACATTTCAAGTCTTGATCATCATCATCACTTGCTACTTCCTGGTGTGACTCCTGCCATGCCTGACCTCTGACCTCCCTGTTACTACGCATGCTTTCAGGGATAGCGGACCTGACTGTTTGGCACTTCCAGTATATTCTGCACTGGATACTTTCACTCTACTTTGGTGGCCGCAGGGGTGAAATGTCAGGGTCAGTTCCATCTTCACGACCGTGCTGCTAATGAGGTCGCTAAACAACACCATGCTGACTTCATTAACACCACCTTCTCGCTACCTGGAGAGTCACATGACTGGCTCAGTGCGACAGAAGACGAGAGATGAATGTGTTTGGGTCAGCATGGAAACTTGGTTCCACAGATGGCGTTTTCAGGTTACGTGGCCGTCACCGTAGTGTTTCTGTTGAGAGGCAATATGTCCCTCGGATGCAGCCGGCGCCAACTGGCATCAACAAGTGGACATATTTAAACCAGTGTGTGTGTGTGCGTGTCGAATAAACAAGGAGACTGAAGAGGAAGAGGCATGAGGGGATGAAGATGATGAGGGCAGGATTGAGACCACGATGAGAGATCCATGGCTCAGCCCAGTGGTGGGCAAATTGCATCCCGCGGGCCACATCAGGCCCGCCAAGCGTCTGAATTCGGCCCCCCCTCAACATCAACAACTGTAGCCGACACATGACTTTCAGTGCTATTGTGGCGCGCTTGAGTCGCCGAAATAGTAAGACACACGACACACAAAGTAACCAATACGTGCAATACCCATGCCAAAAAACACCTATATACTCCCACCGCAAGGCATGCTGGGTAGATTGTGTTACTCTTTCTCCCTACAGTTTTTTCCGCATTTCTGCTTGATTGCAAAAAAGTACTCCTACTCTTGATACACTCATTTTACACACATATGTGTTATTGTTTGTATGCAGCTGGACTACCCAGCATGCCTTGCGGGTATTTGGAGATCTTTAAATTACGTGCAATGTTTATTAAATTTATTTGATGTGTTAACTTGCACTGTGAGCAAGTAAGTTGTTTGATATCATCTTACCCCTTCACCAAATGATTTTTACCCAATGTGGCCTGCGACTCAAAAAGTTTGCCCACTCCTAGCTTAGCCGCTAAAGGTGCTGTTCGGCCAGAACAGCAGTAATAATTCATATTCTACATATTTACTACATATTCAAATATTGGTAGCAAACTTTGCCACCCACACATTCATCGTCAATGTTTTAACACAAAATAGTTAGCAGTCACATGACTCCAAACTCCGCCCACTTTCTTTCATTTCAGAAACAGGCAACAGAAACAGGAAGTGACGCAAACATGCCACGGCCCAGACCTGGCTTAGCTGTCATAGTCATACGTAATACACGGCGGAGCTGTCCGGGGTGCTGAAAGAACTATTACGCTCATAGCATATGCTAACAGCAACATAACACAACTAAGTGCACATTCAAGCACAAGGGGTTTGTGCTGCAGTGTGTTGGAACACAATCAGAGGATGACTTCCCCTGCAAGGAGTTTTTAGAGCGCACACACACACACGCACGCACACACACACGCTCTCCTGGGGCAGATTGGATGTGCTGGTTTCCAACCGTCACAGTGCACGCTAGCGCACACATCCGCCTGCTAACGCAAAGACGACAGCACGCACGCGGTGCACGTGCGTGCCTGGGAGAAACATACAGCGAGCGAGGGGTGAGGTGAGGTGAAAGGTCAACGTCAGGAAGGAGGAAAAGAGGTGACTTACCTTGCTGAGCGAGTAGGTGCTGCTTTCATCCGAGGAGGTGTGTGCTCACTGGAGGAGCTCCCAACTGCAGCTTGTCCTCCTCTCTCTCTCGCTCTCCTTCTCACGAGTGTCTCCCCATCCTCCCCTCCCTCCCTCATCACTTCCCTTCCACTGCAGAGAAGCTTTGCTGATTTCTTTTTTTTGGGGGGGGGGTGGGGTTGACTGAGGTCTAGGATGCAGCACAACACGGAGACAATTAGCTGTGTGCGTGTATGTGTGTGTGTGTGTGGTCACCACGGCAACTCCTGATTGACACCTGAGTCAGCCTCCATCATCATCAGCACCATCACGACTTTCAACCTTTTTTTCCTCGAGCAGGTCAAAGGTCAACTTTGCCTCGCACATCAACACAAATCGTGATGTTAGCAGACACGCAACAACAGGAAGTGAAATCATCATGTGAGGAATAGATGTGTGTGTGTGTGCCCTCTTGTTCATGCTTGACTGACCCGCTCAGCCGCCGGCGACCGGCACTGATACAGTAACACACACACACGCACGCACACACACGGCCTAATGTCACATCAATTTAGTGAAATGTTCAATGTACAAATGTTGCGGTCAAATTATCAATTTTAATCAAATGAATCTGTTTTCAAATGAATTAATCATGATTAATCCCCATTTGTGTCTATGTGTGAAATATGAAATATCATGTTTTTTTACTGTATTCTGTGAAGAAAAAGACACATGTATTAACAGCTCCAAATGAACTGAACATGTAAATCATACGACAAGACACCACATACGCTTGAAAATAATAAATAGCAGTTAATTAATAGTTAATCATTATAATTAATATGATATACATTACATACTATTAATATTATGTACTAATGATTATACTATAATTAATAGCAGCAGAACATTTCAATGACATTTCAGCTGCGTTATTATGAGCCATGAGGGGTTGCGTTCAAAGACACCATGTTGAATTCACAGTTTTGAGTGTAAATGTATTTTGCTAGGATTTCCGCAGTGGGAGTTCCGCTAGTGAGTGACAAGAATATCCACTTAGTATTTTTCTTTGTCTCTCTGTTGATTTAGACCACACATACGCTCATAGTAAAGTTGCTGCTGTCATGTTTAGAGTGTACCTGAATGCACCTCGCTGCACTACTGACGTGTTTGCGATTTGGTTGCTGTTGGAATTTGCACTGCTTCTGATGTTTTCAGGTCAGAATAAAGTTAGCAATAGAGCTTGATGTGGGGATGCTCTAGCATCACCATGCCAGAGTATGCGCTAACCGCGCTAAAAATGTTAACGTTAATGAAATAAATGAGTTATTGCCACTCGTGCGCTATTTTTGACAGCCCTACAAAAAAGTAATGTTGCGTAATTAGTAGGCAACACACAAGTTCACACACACACACAAGGATTCACACATTCAAAGGTTCTTTGATGAAGCCAATATGAATTATGTATTAGTGGTGTTATCAGTGTCAGCCATGTTTTTTGTTTATTTATTGTTTTATTTATTTATTTTTATTATTAATTTAAATCAATTTAGTTACTTTAACAATGCATCATCATAAAGGAATGAATTCATGATTTTATAATGTCATTATTTATTCATTAATATATATATATATATATATATATGTATATAAATTTTTATAATACATTTTAACATGCTAATACGACAACTCAGTCGCAAGTCGGCCACAAAGTAGTAGGAATATTAGTTGAGGATCATGTGACCTACTTACTGGACTGCGTCCTCCAAATAACTTCAGCGCCATCTCGGTGAGCCTCGCAGCTCCCTCTGCATCGGTCTGAAAAACAAGATGGACGATTTCGCATGGTTAACGTGGAAACAATAAAAAGCTGTTAAAATGTAGAAGCTCGCTTAGCTAACGTAGCAAATGCTGGTGACAATGCTACACAGAGTGTTTGCAATTCGTCATTAAAAAGGAGAGAAGATCAACAGTAAGGGATTTGGGGCAGCACTACACTGGGAAAATGTTGCACTTATGAATTGAGCACACAAAATAGACATTGCACTTGTTCTAGTGTACTTAATCAAGAACTCCATTTGAGACGGTGGCGAACAAATTGGCACTAGGAGCCGACTCTTTGAAATGACCAACGGGAGTCGTCTTGCCGTCCCTTGTCTTTTCAAATGGGTCTTGTATTTTTGTTTTATTTTATCATATTTTTTTGTAGCTGTTCATTGAGGATTAGTAATTATTTTTACACATTACACATAATCTGGTAATAAATTAATTAAAGACAAAAATCAGAGGACCCGCTCTTTGTCTCTAACGTCCCAGCAGACGCTGACGCTGACAGCAGACTCATCCGAGGGCCCTCTTGCGTCTTTTGAAGGCTCTTAGCCAACGACTCCATGGAAGCATCCTGACAAAGGAGAAGGTCAGCTAGAGGAGGAACGCAAAAATGGTCATACAGGGCTATTCCTCTGCGGTCCCCCCCCCCTCCCCCTTCATCGCTATTTTTAGACGCTTGGCAGGGAAATCCGATAGAGGAGCGCATCTATTTATAGAATCATTGATCCATAATGTGAGGAACACATTCCCTACTTCACTGACTGAGATACTGAACATTGCAGTACCCTTCATAACAAATTAGTCACCTTTAATTGACACTGCGTTGTTGTACAATATATCTACAATTTTGTACAGCATTGTGTGTGTGAGTGCTGTCCAATCACGTTTGCTCTTTAGCAGGAAGAAACGACGCGTGGACGGCCAACGCCAAACGTGTGATGTCAACACGACTTAGCGCTGACATTTTTAGCGCTCACACTAACAGGGGGCTCCGACGCGGTTTTCAGTTAGGAATGTGAGAACACTAGAGAGAAATGGATCCCGAAACACAAAACGATTCCAACATTTTGTAAGCGTTCCGGTAGAGCAAGCATATTCAGTTTGTTTGGGTGACAATAAGCTATGAACATAAAGGTCACAAAATGAGTGGCCCTCGGCCATTTTCCTTTTCTAAAAGTAGCTCTCGTGGGAAAAAACATTGGTGAGCCCTGACGTGGAAAGATACATTTATTAATTAAGTCATATTTGCATCCCCGTGACCCTAATGAGGATAAGCGGTAAAGAAAATGAATGAATGAATGAATGTATTGCCAGTTCACCAGCACTCCTATTGTAATGCCGTTTGCTACCTCTGGGGGTGATGGTGAGCACAAACGCGGTCCCATTTGTGGCCGTGGCTTTTGATTGGATGGTGTACTTAATGAAAAGGCCACTGCCGTTCAAGCTAAATGCTAACAGGCTAACAGTTAAGAGACGGCTATAGGACGTAAATAAATACATTCCCTGACATGGAAACAAACATGACCAACAGATATTATTTGATCTCCCCCCCCCCCAAAACTACATACCCGCGACCCTAGTGAGAATAAGCGGCATAAAAACGGATGGATGGAAATGAGAAGTGGAGACAGACCTCGCCGGCGGCCATCTTGAATCGCTTCCGGCCACGTTTACAATACATGGTAGAGTATTTGTTATGTTAATATGTTGTACCACCGCTTCTATTCGCCTTCCGTTATTGTTGTAACTTCAAAGACTGGTGATGATGTAACGTGACCTAGCTAGCCATACTAAACTGTGTGTGTGTGTGTGTGTGTGTGTGCGCCTGCAGACACACACATCTGTGACAGGCTGTGGGTTCTGTCAGCGGCATCTGGACCGAACCTGCAGGCCTCGTGAGGTCCTCATGTGACCCGCCGTGTGTGTGTGATGTATGCTACATGTCATGTTCAGTCAGTGTGGTGTTCACTGAACACTTTCTCGGCAATGACGTTCCAAAATGGGGCAGATGGTGCGGTTGCAGTGCGTGCCCACTAGCTGGCAGCATCTTCCATAAAGCGGTCAAATTTAAACTGCTTCCATGCACTTGAACTAGATAAAAGCTAGGAGGATATACATCCACAAGTTTAGAGATATTATGTGGCGTACCACAGGGGTCAATTTTGGGACCAAAACGATTTAACCTATACATTACCGACATCTGCAAAGTGACAAAACACCTAAAGCTAGTACTATATGCAGATGATACCTTGCGCTTTCCTCTGGAGAAAACACACAAGAGCTAATAAGAAGAGTTTCAGATGAGATGATCACAATAGTAGTTGTAGTAGTTTTATTTGGCCACGGTGGCTGAGTGGTTAGCACACTGGCCACACAGTCAGGAGATCTGGAAGACCTGGGTTCAAATCTCCGTTGGGCATCTCTGTGTGGAGTTTCCCTTGCGTGTGTTGGTTTTCTCTGGGTACTCCGGTTTCNGGTCGCTAAACAACACCATGCTGACTTCATTAACACCACCTTCTCGCTACCTGGAGAGTCACATGACTGGCTCAGTGCGACAGAAGACGAGAGATGAATGTGTTTGGGTCAGCATGGAAACTTGGTTCCACAGATGGCGTTTTCAGGTTACGTGGCCGTCACCGTAGTGTTTCTGTTGAGAGGCAATATGTCCCTCGGATGCAGCCGGCGCCAACTGGCATCAACAAGTGGACATATTTAAACCAGTGTGTGTGTGTGCGTGTCGAATAAACAAGGAGACTGAAGAGGAAGAGGCATGAGGGGATGAAGATGATGAGGGCAGGATTGAGACCACGATGAGAGATCCATGGCTCAGCCCAGTGGTGGGCAAATTGCATCCCGCGGGCCACATCAGGCCCGCCAAGCGTCTGAATTCGGCCCCCCCTCAACATCAACAACTGTAGCCGACACATGACTTTCAGTGCTATTGTGGCGCGCTTGAGTCGCCGAAATAGTAAGACACACGACACACAAAGTAACCAATACGTGCAATACCCATGCCAAAAAACACCTATATACTCCCACCGCAAGGCATGCTGGGTAGATTGTGTTACTCTTTCTCCCTACAGTTTTTTCCGCATTTCTGCTTGATTGCAAAAAAGTACTCCTACTCTTGATACACTCATTTTACACACATATGTGTTATTGTTTGTATGCAGCTGGACTACCCAGCATGCCTTGCGGGTATTTGGAGATCTTTAAATTACGTGCAATGTTTATTAAATTTATTTGATGTGTTAACTTGCACTGTGAGCAAGTAAGTTGTTTGATATCATCTTACCCCTTCACCAAATGATTTTTACCCAATGTGGCCTGCGACTCAAAAAGTTTGCCCACTCCTAGCTTAGCCGCTAAAGGTGCTGTTCGGCCAGAACAGCAGTAATAATTCATATTCTACATATTTACTACATATTCAAATATTGGTAGCAAACTTTGCCACCCACACATTCATCGTCAATGTTTTAACACAAAATAGTTAGCAGTCACATGACTCCAAACTCCGCCCACTTTCTTTCATTTCAGAAACAGGCAACAGAAACAGGAAGTGACGCAAACATGCCACGGCCCAGACCTGGCTTAGCTGTCATAGTCATACGTAATACACGGCGGAGCTGTCCGGGGTGCTGAAAGAACTATTACGCTCATAGCATATGCTAACAGCAACATAACACAACTAAGTGCACATTCAAGCACAAGGGGTTTGTGCTGCAGTGTGTTGGAACACAATCAGAGGATGACTTCCCCTGCAAGGAGTTTTTAGAGCGCACACACACACACGCACGCACACACACACGCTCTCCTGGGGCAGATTGGATGTGCTGGTTTCCAACCGTCACAGTGCACGCTAGCGCACACATCCGCCTGCTAACGCAAAGACGACAGCACGCACGCGGTGCACGTGCGTGCCTGGGAGAAACATACAGCGAGCGAGGGGTGAGGTGAGGTGAAAGGTCAACGTCAGGAAGGAGGAAAAGAGGTGACTTACCTTGCTGAGCGAGTAGGTGCTGCTTTCATCCGAGGAGGTGTGTGCTCACTGGAGGAGCTCCCAACTGCAGCTTGTCCTCCTCTCTCTCTCGCTCTCCTTCTCACGAGTGTCTCCCCATCCTCCCCTCCCTCCCTCATCACTTCCCTTCCACTGCAGAGAAGCTTTGCTGATTTCTTTTTTTTGGGGGGGGGGTGGGGTTGACTGAGGTCTAGGATGCAGCACAACACGGAGACAATTAGCTGTGTGCGTGTATGTGTGTGTGTGTGTAGTCACCACGGCAACTCCTGATTGACACCTGAGTCAGCCTCCATCATCATCAGCACCATCACGACTTTCAACCTTTTTTTCCCCGAGCAGGTCAAAGGTCAACTTTGCCTCGCACATCAACACAAATCATGATGTTAGCAGACACGCAACAACAGGAAGTGAAATCATCATGTGAGGAATAGATGTGTGTGTGTGTGCCCTCTTGTTCATGCTTGACTGACCCGCTCAGCCGCCGGCGACCGGCACTGATACAGTAACACACACACACGCACGCACACACACGGCCTAATGTCACATCAATTTAGTGAAATGTTCAATGTACAAATGTTGCGGTCAAATTATCAATTTTAATCAAATGAATCTGTTTTCAAATGAATTAATCATGATTAATCCCCATTTGTGTCTATGTGTGAAATATGAAATATCATGTTTTTTTACTGTATTCTGTGAAGAAAAAGACACATGTATTAACAGCTCCAAATGAACTGAACATGTAAATCATACGACAAGACACCACATACGCTTGAAAATAATAAATAGCAGTTAATTAATAGTTAATCATTATAATTAATATGATATACATTACATACTATTAATATTATGTACTAATGATTATACTATAATTAAGCAGCAGAACATTTCAATGACATTTCAGCTGCGTTATTATGAGCCATGAGGGGTTGCGTTCAAAGACACCATGTTGAATTCACAGTTTTGAGTGTAAATGTATTTTGCTAGGATTTCCGCAGTGGGAGTTCCGCTAGTGAGTGACAAGAATATCCACTTAGTATTTTTCTTTGTCTCTCTGTTGATTTAGACCACACATACGCTCATAGTAAAGTTGCTGCTGTCATGTTTAGAGTGTACCTGAATGCACCTCGCTGCACTACTGACGTGTTTGCGATTTGGTTGCTGTTGGAATTTGCACTGCTCCTGATGTTTTCAGGTCAGAATAAAGTTAGCAATAGAGCTTGATGTGGGGATGCTCTAGCATCACCATGCCAGAGTATGCGCTAACCGCGCTAAAAATGTTAACGTTAATGAAATAAATGAGTTATTGCCACTCGTGCGCTATTTTTGACAGCCCTACAAAAAAGTAATGTTGCGTAATTAGTAGGCAACACACAAGTTCACACACACACACAAGGATTCACACATTCAAAGGTTCTTTGATGAAGCCAATATGAATTATGTATTAGTGGTGTTATCAGTGTCAGCCATGTTTTTTGTTTATTTATTGTTTTATTTATTTATTTTTATTATTAATTTAAATCAATTTAGTTACTTTAACAATGCATCATCATAAAGGAATGAATTCATGATTTTATAATGTCATTATTTATTCATTAATATATATATATATATATATATATGTATATAAATTTTTATAATACATTTTAACATGCTAATACGACAACTCAGTCGCAAGTCGGCCACAAAGTAGTAGGAATATTAGTTGAGGATCATGTGACCTACTTACTGGACTGCGTCCTCCAAATAACTTCAGCGCCATCTCGGTGAGCCTCGCAGCTCCCTCTGCATCGGTCTGAAAAACAAGATGGACGATTTCGCATGGTTAACGTGGAAACAATAAAAAGCTGTTAAAATGTAGAAGCTCGCTTAGCTAACGTAGCAAATGCTGGTGACAATGCTACACAGAGTGTTTGCAATTCGTCATTAAAAAGGAGAGAAGATCAACAGTAAGGCATTTGGGGCAGCACTACACTGGGAAAATGGTGCACTTAGGAATTGAGCACACAAAATAGACATTGCACTTGTTCTAGTGTACTTAATCAAGAATTCCATTTGAGACGGTGGCGAACGAATTGGCACTAGGAGCCGACTCTTTGAAATGACCAACGGGAGTCGTCTTGCCGTCCCTTGTCTTTTCAAATGGGTCTTGTATTTTTTTTTTATTTTATCATATTTTTTTGTAGCTGTTCATTGAGGATTAGTAATTATTTTTACACATTACACATAATCTGGTAATAAATTAATTAAAGACAAAAATCAGAGGACCCGCTCTTTGTCTCTAACGTCCCAGCAGACGCTAAAGCTGCTGAGGCTCATCCGAGGGCCCTCTTGCGTCTTTTGAAGGCTCTTAGCCAACGACTCCATGGAAGCATCCTGACAAAGGAGAAGGTCAGCTAGAGGAGGAACGCAAAAATGGTCATACAGGGCTATTCCTCTGCGGTCCCCCCCCCCTCCCCCTTCATCGCTATTTTTAGACGCTTGGCAGGGAAATCCGATAGAGGAGCGCATCTATTTATAGAATCATTGATCCATAATGTGAGGAACACATTCCCTACTTCACTGACTGAGATACTGAACATTGCAGTACCCTTCATAACAAATTAGTCACCTTTAATTGACACTGCGTTGTTGTACAATATATCTACAATTTTGTACAGCATTGTGTGTGTGAGTGCTGTCCAATCACGTTTGCTCTTTAGCAGGAAGAAACGACGCGTGGACGGCCAACGCCAAACGTGTGATGTCAACACGACTTAGCGCTGACATTTTTAGCGCTCACACTAACAGGGGGCTCCGACGCGGTTTTCAGTTAGGAATGTGAGAACACTAGAGAGAAATGGATCCCGAAACACAAAACGATTCCAACATTTTGTAAGCGTTCCGGTAGAGCAAGCATATTCAGTTTGTTTGGGTGACAATAAGCTATGAACATAAAGGTCACAAAATGAGTGGCCCTCGGCCATTTTCCTTTTCTAAAAGTAGCTCTCGTGGGAAAAAACATTGGTGAGCCCTGACGTGGAAAGATACATTTATTAATTAAGTCATATTTGCATCCCCGTGACCCTAATGAGGATAAGCGGTAAAGAAAATGAATGAATGAATGAATGTATTGCCAGTTCACCAGCACTCCTATTGTAATGCCGTTTGCTACCTCTGGGGGTGATGGTGAGCACAAACGCGGTCCCATTTGTGGCCGTGGCTTTTGATTGGATGGTGTACTTAATGAAAAGGCCACTGCCGTTCAAGCTAAATGCTAACAGGCTAACAGTTAAGAGACGGCTATAGGACGTAAATAAATACATTCCCTGACATGGAAACAAACATGACCAACAGATATTATTTGATCTCCCCCCCCCCCAAAACTACATACCCGCGACCCTAGTGAGAATAAGCGGCATAAAAACGGATGGATGGAAATGAGAAGTGGAGACAGACCTCGCCGGCGGCCATCTTGAATCGCTTCCGGCCACGTTTACAATACATGGTAGAGTATTTGTTATGTTAATATGTTGTACCACCGCTTCTATTCGCCTTCCGTTATTGTTGTAACTTCAAAGACTGGTGATGATGTAACGTGACCTAGCTAGCCATACTAAACTGTGTGTGTGTGTGTGTGTGTGTGTGCGCCTGCAGACACACACATCTGTGACAGGCTGTGGGTTCTGTCAGCGGCATCTGGACCGAACCTGCAGGCCTCGTGAGGTCCTCATGTGACCCGCCGTGTGTGTGTGATGTATGCTACATGTCATGTTCAGTCAGTGTGGTGTTCACTGAACACTTTCTCGGCAATGACGTTCCAAAATGGGGCAGATGGTGCGGTTGCAGTGCGTGCCCACTAGCTGGCAGCATCTTCCATAAAGCGGTCAAATTTAAACTGCTTCCATGCACTTGAACTAGATAAAAGCTAGGAGGATATACATCCACAAGTTTAGAGATATTATGTGGCGTACCACAGGGGTCAATTTTGGGACCAAAACGATTTAACCTATACATTACCGACATCTGCAAAGTGACAAAACACCTAAAGCTAGTACTATATGCAGATGATACCTTGCGCTTTCCTCTGGAGAAAACACACAAGAGCTAATAAGAAGAGTTTCAGATGAGATGATCACAATAGTAGTTGTAGTAGTTTTATTTGGCCACGGTGGCTGAGTGGTTAGCACACTGGCCACACAGTCAGGAGATCTGGAAGACCTGGGTTCAAATCTCCGTTGGGCATCTCTGTGTGGAGTTTCCCTTGCGTGTGTTGGTTTTCTCTGGGTACTCCGGTTTCCTCCCACATTCCAAAAACATGCATGTTAAGTTAATTGGTGACTCTAAATTGTCCATCGGTATGAATGTGAGTGTGAATGGTTGTTTGTCTATATGTGCCCTGCGATTGGCTGGCGACCAGTCCAGGGTGTACCCCGCCTCTTGCCCAAAGTCTGCTGGGATGGGCTCCAGCATCCCCGCGACCCTAATGAGGATAAGCGGTGTAGAAAATGACTAACATTTCAAATACAATGTACACCATTAAATACGTACTGTACTGTACATAATAATCCTCACATGACCAAAAGGGTTTAGGCTGAAGTAACAAATACTTATTACGCCTAACCCTGTTCAAACTCTAAGGCACAAGAAAATCTCGAGATAATACAACAACAATTTTAAAATGTTATAATAAATAATAAATAAAAAACACAATAATGTGCCTGGCTCTTTCAGAACCTCTATAACTTTCAAAAAGTAATCTCTTATACATGCTTTTAAAAGCTACAATTGTGTTGGATCTTTTTAATACATCATCAAGGTTGTTCCATATACTAACCCCTCTAACAATATACAATTAAGTTTTTTTTTATTTGTTCTGGTTTTACTTTTTTTAAATATACCTGTTCCTCTGAGACAGTATTGACTCTCTCTAAATTCAAATAAAGTTTGTAGAAATTGTGGAAGAACTAAAAAAATATTTGATAAAAACAGACTACCCTGGAATCTAAGTAAAAGAAAAATGATGCTACTTGGTAATAGCAGAAGAGATACTTCAAACTGATAGTGAGGAAATTGAAAGGGTGACTGAGCATACATTTTTGGGGGTCATAATTGATGACAGAATGAGTTGGAAACCCCACATCAGAAACATACAACATAAAGTAGCATACTTCAATACTGAATAAAACAAAATTTGTCCTGGATCAAAAATCACTCCATTGTTCTCTGGTGTTACCATATCTAACTTACTGTGTGAAGATATGGGGAAATAACTACAAAAGTACACTTCACTCGCTTGATGTACTGCAAAGAGGATCAATTAGGATAATCCATAATGCGGTGTATAGAGAACATACAAATCCACTGTTTCAAAAATCACAGTTATTAAAATTTGCTGATCTTATAAACCTTTAAACCGATAAAAGCAAACAACAACCAATTACCAAAGAATGTCATACAATTTTTCCCAACAAGAGAGGAGAAATATGATCTTGGGAATAAACTAAACTTAAAACACGTATACTGTACAGTATACAAGAACAAGACTAAAAACGTTTAGTACTTTGATATGTGGAATTCAACTATGGAACGGATTAAGTAAAGAACTAAAACAATGAGTGATTTCAAGAAACATTACAAACAGTTGATGTGTACAAAATACAACGAAGGAGAGTCATGAAATATTGTGTACATCCAAGGCCATGTTACTTTATTCCTTGATTCAGTCTGTTGACTGTCATGGCTATGTTGTTAATATCCCCTTTATACTTGAGAACATTCTCTGTACTACCACAATGTTTTGCTACAACTGGTATACACCACCCATCATTAGTATTATTTATTATGATTAACATCCATCAGGAATGCAATATAAGTAATTTGCAATGATGAGGACCTTGCCAACTATTCCACACACTTTCACATTACCTTACTAACTACAGGAAGTCTACAAATGTATTGCAATAGGGGAAAACCTACAGGGGTAGGATTCAAAAAGCCTACTTCTTTTGGGCATGTGGAACTGTTGATTGTATTAAATTATGTATTAAAATGTAACTTGCAAGCATGTTCTAAAAAAAATTAAACCATTACCATTGCCATAGAAGTGGTAAAACAGGCAGGATATGATTGTCCAAGGACCAACGCACATCTCCAGCTCAGCTCCACGTGTGATGTCGTCCCCCAATTGCTGGGTCTCACTCAGCCTTCATCCTTTCTGAGGGCTCGATACTGCCGCCTCCACCTAGTGGACAACCATCCATCCATTCCAGTCCATTTTCCTCCGTATATGTGGGTCCAGGTCACGGGGGCAGCAGCCTCAGTAAGGATGTCCAGACCTCATGGCTAGCACCCATCTGTTCCAGCTCCATCCGGGGGAGGGAACCCTAGACAATCCCAGGCCAGCTGTGAGACATAATCCCTCAAGCGCGTCCTAGTTCTGCCCCCGGTGCCTTCACCTGGCTTGGCATGCCTGAAACACCTCAACGGGGAGGAGTCCAGGAGGCTTCCAGACTAGATACCCCAGCCACCTCAACTGGCTCCTTTCGATGTGAGGGAGCTCCTCCCGAATGGCTGCGCTCCTCACCCTATCTCTTAGGGTGAGTCCAGCCACCCTGCGGAGGAAACTCATTTCCGCAGCTTGTATCCGGGATGACCCATAACTCATGAGTATAAGTGAGGGTGGGAGCATAGCTCAATCCGTAACAGAGAGCTTTGCCTTTCGGCTCAG
Source organism: Oostethus manadensis (assembly GCA_024372805.1). Taxonomy (NCBI): domain Eukaryota; kingdom Metazoa; phylum Chordata; class Actinopteri; order Syngnathiformes; family Syngnathidae; genus Oostethus; species Oostethus manadensis. The sequence goes on along the minus strand of QODF01000100.1, from coordinate 1,433,414 downwards.
CTCTCTCTTCACCACGATGGTCAGGTACAGCAACCTCGTCAGTGCAGACGCTGCACCGATCTGTCTGTCGACCTCACGCTCCAACCTTCCCTCACTCGTGAATAAGACCCTAAGATACTTGAACTCCTTCAACTGGGGCAACAGCTCACTCGCAACCCGGAGGCTACACTCAAAAAAACCAAACTGGGTGTCTGTTACATCAACCTAAGTCTGACATGTAGCTTTTAATATATAAAATCATGTTTTGTTCCTGAACATTTTTAAAACATGTATTTTCAGCATAATATGCAAAAATTTAAAATTTACTAGAATAATTTATGCTAACACAACATAATTATAATAAATTCAGCTTGCAAATCACTTTCGTTTGCAATTCCAAAACAGAAGGTGGCAGTAATGAGCACATTTTTGGCGCCTCTCTGAGAGCTTTGAAGGTCTTTGTCGACCGGGCAACGGGCTTTGAAGTGGATGAAGGTAAGTGTAATGTTGAATGTAATGTAATCATCTGTGAAAGAGAAAGCAATAGTGTGCAGAAATGTTATCAACAGTTGGCTTTTTCACTCTCCGACATTTTAGATGTGTTTTCTGTTACCGGGTGTTTTATTGGACTGCTTTTACAAATCCGACTGCCACGGGCTTAGCTAGCTAGGCGCCTAAGTTAGCATCCTGAGGTCGATGGCGTTGAAAAGCGCGGGCTTCTTTACCAAACCCCTGAAACCAAATGATACTTTACCCTCTATATACCTGCAGGCTCTAATATGACTTGTAGAGGTTAAGCCACAGTGGTGGTTTTTCCCGGGTTTATTCCAAATCATGCACTTAGTCTGCATGCATGGTTCTTTCTCTTTTACATTTTATTTGGTTTACTGAAATAGAATGTGTCTGGGAATGATGTCAGAATAAGTTTTAAGATGGAAAATCCTCTGGCTCCAAGCATTCATTCATTTTCTATGCCGCTTATCCTCACTAGGGTCGCGGGTATGCTGGAGCCTATCCCAGTCATGCCCTGTAAAAACTGCTTTTTGCTTTTTGTTTCTTTTTTTAAGTTTTTGTGGCATGAAGTAAGGATTAATCATTTATCATACAATACATATTCTTGGATAATTTGGATTATCCTAAAGTTTACAACAAAGAGTGCCTGATTGCATATATGTATCACTGTACCTTTTTAGTACTATTGTACTATAAAATATTTGTGTATGTGTTGAACTATTACTACGGGGAGTATGTTTGTTCTTTATTCTGTTGCTGTTAATCTTTAACATTTGTAGCTCCCTTGCTAACAATGTGTAGTCACCACATTAACAAGAATTGATGCAGACAAATGCAGTCTTGCTTATGGTGTGAAGAAGCCCTGAAAGGCTGAAGTAAACTACTGTCCCACCTACCCATCTGGTGAATCTGCAGAGACGCTTGAAAAGATAAGAGAGACCCTTCTTTTAGAAGTAAGGAAAAGGAACAATGAGGGCACAGTGGCAGCAATGATGGAGAGGACTTTTGCACACAGAAGACAAGTAGTTATTCGTGATGCAGCCCTGATCGCTGATTTCAAACCAGATGGCCGGGTCTCTCTGGTGTACGTGAGGTAGGTGCATTGTGCATATTTATAACAGTATTTCAACAACCCATTGATGTTACTTGTAAGCAACTAGTAAATCATTTTAATGCTATGACAGTCAAACTTGTTTTTGTGTACCCTTTTTTGTTCAAGAACTGCTGAATTTAAGAGGATTACAGCTGTCAGTTTGCTGTCGAAGTTCTTCTCGATGCTGGATGCTCACTCTTTAAACCTGTTGAAGGTGTTTGGCAAGAAAGGTGGCGTGCAAGGAAAAAAAGAGCATTATGATGCCTATAACTCAGGTATGATGATGAAGAAAAATTAGAAA
>QODF01000100.1:1298034-1422295 GCA_024372805.1 Oostethus manadensis | reverse complement strand
CTCTCGATTTAGCGGTCGATCTACGTTCCTACCCTCACCTATGGTCATGAGCTTTGGGTAGTGACCGAAAGGACAAGATTGCGGGTACAAGCGGCCAAAATGAGTTTTCTCCGCAGGGTGGCTGGGCTCTCCCTTAGAGATAGGGTGAGAGGCACTGTCATCCGGGAAAGACTCGGAGTAGAACCGCTGCTCCTCCGCATAGAGAGGAGTCAGATGAGGTGGCTCGGGCATCTGGTTAGGATGTCTCCCGAACGCCTTCCCGGGGAGGTGTTCAGGGCATGTCCAACCGGTAGGAGGCCTCAGGGAAGACCCAGGACACGTTGGAGAGACTATGTCTCTCAGCTGGCCTGGGAATGCCTCGGCATCCGCTGGGAAGAGCTAGACGAAGTGGCCGGGGAGAGGGACCTCTGGGCTTCCCTGCTTAGGCTGCTGCCCCCGCGACCTGACCTCGGATAAGTGGAAGAAAATGGATGGATGGATGGATGTCTATTTTTATAAAAAAATACTACATTCTTACATTCTTGTAAAATTGTTTTTTTTCATTGTGATACGATCAGTATATTAACATAAACGTAGAACTTTTTACTTGTGCTTATTTGGTAAACTGACAACTTTTCCCCATTATTTACTTTGGTAAAAATATTGCTATGTTCTTGTAAAATTACATTATTTAAAGTCAAACTACTTTAAATTAATTTTGATAAATTTTTGGACCTAAAAATAAAAAAATTACGACTGTAAAATGACATTTTTTTTTGCTTTATTTCCATAAAATCACCCTTTTTTCCGTAAAATTATAACATTTCTGATCTTATTATAACTATATTTTCATAAGGCAATTTTCCCGATATTTTGACTAGACTGCCACAACCCCGCCCCCCTTTCATAAATGTATGGTACCTAACCAACTTCACTTCAGTAAGCCGGACAGGTCCTCTCTTTAAAAGCTCTACGTTACCAAACGTGTGTTTTCACCTTGTACATAAAGGCCTTCCAGGGCAGATGGGCCACCGATTTCATCTGTCGAAGAAGAAAATGTGAATTCAATGTCAAAAAGCGAGCCGTTTCCTGAAGAATCCTAAACACACCACTCAGTTCTTTGCGTACAGACCTTGTAGTTGACGAAGAGCTGCGGCAGCATGAAGAGAAAGCCGAAGGCGTAGACACCTGCCGCGTAATACACGGGCGTTCCATGAAATGCTGACATTTATCGTTAAAAGGAGGTCTTACCGTTCACTAAGCTGTTGATAAGCCACGAGTACCAACTGCAAGAGCGACACAAGCAAAGTCATTGAGGATCCCGTGACTGGTCAGCCTTCAGTGTGTGAACGCACCTCTTGTATCGTAGGAATATGAGCGCGTACAAGGCTCCCCCGAAGCACAGCGGGTAAAGGAGGTACGACAGGTACTTCATAGCCTACGGGGAGGGGCACACGATGGAATGACGAGGCACGGCTTGGTAAAAGTGAAAGGGGTGCGCAACGCTGGCTTACCAGAGTGTCGTACTCTTCTGTTCTTCTCTCCGACTCGTCCAGTTTGCCATACTGTACACAAAAAGCAGTATAAAAACATTAAATGGATATACTGTTTTCACCCCAGTATATCATTTTTTTCCCCTAGAAAAGAAAGTCGGAAAAAGACAGGTTGTCTTGTATTCTGGGTCGAGATATTCATGCCCACCAAATTACATTTTGTCAAGTGAGTCAGCTTTCCTTCAAGTCGCAAAACAGTATTTTTTTCTCCCTCCATCCGGAAAAGCTTGGAAACGATGAGTCGGCTTACATTCGAGGCTACAAACGTATACATGCAAACCAGCAGATTGCTTCTTATCAATGGCGTCAATGCAAGTCTGAGCATTTCTTCCTGCAGCAAAATGCTATTCGAAGATATTTTGTGAAAAAAGTCTGAAAAAGATGGGTTGCCTTATATTTTGGGGTCTAGAATTTCATGAATGAATACCAGAAGGTGTTGCCAAAAGATTTATTCCCAAATCGTCCTGTGACGAAACTATATTTTTTCCCCTTCTAAAACAAAGTCTGAAAAAGATGGGTTGTCTTATATTTAACTCTAGAGATTTATGAATGAAAACCGGTGGAAAGACTCTGGTACCAAAAGACTCCATCCCTAGTTTTCCTGTCCTAAAAACATTTATCCAAAAATTGTATGTTCAATGTCGTCTTACACTCTGGTACTTTATTCCCAACATTATGCCAAGGCTGAACCTACCAGGAATGTTGGTTTTCCTCCTTTCCAGAACACCTGAATCTTCAAGGCCTTTTTCACTTTCCACACCTGCAACCACGGCGCATTATTCCAAACATCCAACAGTAACATCCTGCAGCACCTCTTTAAGTAGGAAACATTACTGAAGAAGACAAAACACCAATCACTGCAAAGAGCAGCACCGGTGACAAAAGGTGCGCTCACCTCAATGAGGGCGCCGACGCCGGCCGGGATGAGGACCAGCAGGCTGGTTTGCTCGTCAAACAGGTAGAGGAAGATGACAATGGTGCTGAAGCAACGCCACAGCACTGAAAAAAAGAGAGTATATAGTTAATAATAATAATAATAATAATAGTGGTGTGTGTTTGAATTGGGGTAGTGTGTTTCAATGTGTTTTGGCGCCATCTAGTGTTGGTTGAACATAGCAACCAATAACAGGAAGTGTCAATCAGGAAGTCCTCTTTTCTGCGTGCATGTTTGCATTTTGTTTTACGTCCACAAAACGCCTTTATCTGTATGTTGTCTCTGTTGTTCAGTTATATTGTTTTCAGGAAGTGAATATGTATCAGATGCAACAGTATTTAGTATATTAAGTACTTATTGTTGGTGTTTTTAAGGATATTTTTTGAATCAAATTCTGCCAAATACAACAAACTGCCTGTTCCTCAGAGGATGCAATGATGGAAAAAGCGCGTGTTAATTAGCTGTATATCTGAAGATTACGTTGTCGGCAACAAATTTGAGTTAAGACAGCATAATGTGCAATGTAGGGGTAGAGAACCTATGGGTCGGGAGCCAGAGGTGGTTCTTTTGATGACCACATATGGCTCTCAGGTTTTTCTTAACACCAGAACATTTAATTATGGTAATTTAGTTACAAAAAAAACAAAAAAGTAACATATCTTGCTTACCACAACGGTTGTCAAAGTACAGTCCGAGAGATTTATTGGCCCACGGCACATCAGCAGTAATTTTAAGAAAATAAAATATTAGGACAACAAAGTATTTTTGGAAGATTTGGTTGCAGAAACGGTTAGAATATAATAATAATAATTTTGTGGTAGTAAAGTCATAATATTACAAATAAAAATATAATTTGTGTTTTATAATGTAGAACGTTTTGTATAATCTGTTTTTTGCTGACATTTTAGGGAACCAGTGTTGAAAATAACACTCTTATAAATATAAAACCTTCCCAGCACTTTAATCCATCCAAATCAGAGACTTATTATCTTCTAAAACTGTTGGTCTTGCTTGAAAATGCAAACTTTTAGTTGTAATCACTGTTAAAAAAACGTGATATTCCTCTACGACATGTAAAATATCTAACTTTCATGGCTTTCGTAGCCCAAAATGTTGCAGACACCTGGTCTACACTATGTACATAATCCAAAAGTAGTAAATAAAACAAATCAATTTATTAAAAGATGTATTATTGCTACTTGTGTGTGTTCCTTTTCTGGGATTTACTTTCTTCAGTTTAAACTGTTGAGAAAAAAAAATATGGGTCAGTAGTTCCTTGTTGACACAAGTCTCACTTTAAGTCTGTCAAACACGACAATTTAACAAATATTCTAATATTTTTCAATAATTGTACATTATATCTGTGTATATCCCCCCTTACACAACATTTACTTGAAATTGTATTTTAATTGTTAATGCCTTTTTTTCAAGCTTGCGAGGTGACAGTGCCACCTGGTGTTTCGGCATGCACATGACAGCTTGTAAGTGCATTTAAAAATGTGTTATGCGTTACTAAAAAGTATCTGCGTACTAGGTGTGTTGCCAGATGAGACGATGCACAAGCCTGGACCCACGAGGATGAGAATTTAACTTTTAACAAAAAGTATAATCTAAAAATAAGACTGGACACACACACTTTTTTTATTTAACCAATTTTGGCTTGACGATAGTCTTTTTCCCCTCCTAATGTACACGACTTAACCTTTTGCAATGCTCCTCACGAGGCTCCTTTGTTGCACTGCTGTGTGTGTTTGCTGGCTTGACTGATTGATTTATTACCGCAAGGCTTTTTAAAAAAAAATCTGAACGAGAAACCTTGTCGCATTTTTATGCGACACCCCCACTGTGTAGATATGCGCAGATACCTGCTTTGCTCGACATTCCCACCATGCTTTTCTTCTGTTTCCAGAAGCTGATGTCGTTCTTGAAGGCCAGGAAGTCAAAAAGGAGCTGCGGATGTAAAAAAAAGGTCGCTTTAGCTTTTCGTTCGTTTAATCCACAGCGTGCATCTTGCAGCCACACACGTGGAAGGCGGCCACGAAGAAAGTCAAAGCCAGGAAGTACAAGTTGGTGTCTGTGAAGATCCCTTTAATCTCGTCGGCGTCCTTCTCTGTGAAGCCTGTCGGCCGAGGAGAAGCGTGAGGCGTGAACGGACGCTGAAAGAAAGCGCGACATACCGAACTGCTGCAGGGAGTACACGGCGTCCTGCATGTGGATCCAGAACCTGAGTCGTGCCAGGGAGATGGCATCATAGGTGATGGTCAGAGGGAGCGTCGTGGTGGTTTTATTTATTTCCTACACGCAGATTAAAATAGGATTTGTCGGCACCCATGCATCACCCCTGACAACTTTACGCTGTCAATCAAGCAGCAGGCGATGCTCTTACCAGGAGGTCCTTGACGCGGTTGCTGAGCTCGTCAACAAACAGCAGAGGTAGATACACCATCTTCTTGCCATTTTGGAACCTGCAACAAACATCCTCAATGTCACCTTTGTTAAATTGGACTTGTTTGTTTTTTTAAACACACTTACACTCGGAGGTACCGGTGCACGTCGCTCGGAAGGGATTCCTTGTCAAACACAAAGTGGTCGCCCACGATGTTGAGCGTCAAACGGGAGCGCCAGTGGGAGACGGGCTGGTCTGACATGGGGGCTCCTGCCCCACCTGCTGAAGGACCACCCTCGCGTTGTTTCGTCTGCTGGGTCTCTTCAGCCGTACCCTGCATCATTTTTTTTAAGGGTGAAATCCAGAATTTCAGCCATTTAGGACAAGAGGAAAATATTCCAGCCTATAAAATATCCTAAACCACACCTAATAACATCTCATTTGTGCTACAAGGACCAGATCCATACCCGCGTTTCATCCTCTCTGGATATGAGGGAGATTTCGGGTGGTTTGGGCACCATGTAGGTGGTGAGCTGGGCCACCAGGTGCACCTGACGCGGATCCTGCCAGGGAGTGACGCCGGCCTGATGGACAAACACGAGCGCGTACAGCGTCCCGTTGTTGCGCGTCTTCTTGGGCAGAGAGACGTTTATCATCCTGAGGAGTGCAGTTGGCATTAACGTTACGCTAATACATGACGCATGTTAGCTGGCTTGTCCTGCAGACCTCTCAAACTTGTCCTGGACGTCAAAAGGCACCTCCTTGTGGATGAGGGTGTGCCCCCCGTCTGCGTTGGGCCGAGGGGCAGCATAGATGCTCACCTGACACGCACAAATAATGATAGCAAACACTTCCTTCACCCGCAGATACCGTGACGCGTTCCTTACCTGGAGCTTTGGCATCCCCGCCAGGTAAGGCGTGATGCAGTTGGCGCCACTGGGCGGGTTGCAGGGTTTGGTGTACACGATGCCGTACATCACCCAGCAGGTGTGTAGCACGTAAACCACAAACACGCCCACCACCAGGGTGGTGAAGGACGATTTCAGGAACATGGCGCTGCTCGGCGTTTGTCGTCGTCGTCGTCTCGCTCGGCTAGCTGGCGGGCGGGGCCATGAGTCTGTGGTGGCGGTGTGCATGCATGTCATGGACAACAGTTAGGACATTTAGTGAACCTGTTCATCTGGTTTAGCCTGAACAGTTTTATGGTTGCAGATTGCAAACAACAGGCACCCAGCAGCAGTATTGGCGTATTAACCTGCAACCAGCACTGTACTCATTCGCTGGGAGTTACATAATAGACAAACACAGGTGATACGTCACGTGTAGCTCACATATCCCAGCATTTAAACGTATCACGGCTTCCGTAGAGCACGGCCAGCGTGTCCTACGCATTGTATAAGTTTACCGGCACGTCTGGTGGAACGTTTTAGGTACATAAGTGTCGATAAGTAAGCAAACTAACCGGTTCTGAAAGTGGCAGGCTGTCAGTGACCGGACACCCGCAGACCTAGCATGAGCTAACGACCGGTTCAGTCACCCGCGGTGCCATCGTCTTTTGGTTAAATCCCGCCACAGCGCCTCCGCCGGGGGTATAATTCAGACGCGAATTGCCTCCGGCCCCCGTCGCTTCATCCCGGGAAGACAATCAGTCCCGTACGGAAAGAAATCGATCGTAAAATGAAAGCGTGAGGTGGGTTTACGCTACTTCCGGTATGCACTTCCGGGTTTGGCTTTTTTTGCGCTGCTGCTGGTAACGCGATAAATGGCGAGATTATAAGTGGAGCTAACGTCACAGCAGGTAGTAGATTTGTTTGCTATCTTAAAAGCCTCGTTGTTGCCACGGAAGGTAGGCAACTTCTGCTTGTTCAATATTTCATATTATATATGCTTATTATTATTATTCAATAATAATTCAATACGTCGCCCCCTTTCTTTTTTTTCATTTGATTTACTGTGTTATTGTAGTACTACATGAGCTGGTGTGGGAATCATTTTTTCAATCTATTACAACAATAAAATGCCGTGACCCAGATTCGACCCGAATGACAGCCGGCACAGATAAATCCCAATTTGACCCAAATCTACAATGACGCTTGATGGAATTTCAGACAGATATTATAGCGACGGGTGTACCGTGTGTATTGCTGTTTAGTGTGTGGGCTACAGGGGGCAGTAATGTTCAGCATACTGGTTTAGAGCAAGCTTCTGGAGACAAGAGCGTAGAATAAGAGATCCAGGAAGTGTTGGTGAACTGTTCCAGTGATGGAAATTCCGACTTTTTTTAAGCGAGCCGGTTCTCTTGGCTCCGTTCAAAAAAAGAGCCGTCTCCTTCGAAATGACTCCTTGGATGTTTTGGTGTCTTACTTTTTAACCAAATTATGCATATTGTGTAAAAATAATCGCTAATGTAAAAAATACATGATATGAAATGTTTAGTATTAACATGGGTTTATTGAAATCGCCATTGAACAGGTACAAAAAATGTAATGTTTCAATAGAAAAGGTCAAATCTCTGCATGCACATTTCTGTTTAAACTCTAACAACACAACATCATTCAAACAAATGCAAAAGTGGAAAAGAACAAGAAAAAGCTGGATCCAGGTCACAGTTCATTGAATCTGCTACAGGCTTTCTACGGCTCTAATGTACAGCATTATGGCGTGGCACGCTGGCTGCACGGCCAAGGACAGAAAAGCCCAGCAGGGGGTCATAAAATCGGCGGAGAAAACCATCAGCTGCCCCCTGCCATCTCTGGAGGACATTGCAGACTCAAGGGGGTTAAACAAGGCAAGGAGTATTTGTCTGATCCATCCCACTACGGCAGGTTCCTCTTCAGCCCTCTGCCCTCTGGCATGAGATATAGGGTTTCGAGGAGCCGAACAAACCGACTCAGAGACACTATCCCTGGCCGATAAGGCTCTTGAACAGCAACCTTCACGGCACAATCTGATTGGACTCTAAAATTCTCTCTTAGATTTTGTAGCTATTTTATACTTTTATAGTTTTGGTGTAATATTTCTTTGATTTTTTGAAAAACAAATGTTGTAACAAGTGTACAATAACAATAAAGGATATTGTATTATATTCACTCAAGATTGGCATTCAAAAACTCCTCCTCCCTGTGCTGTGTTTAACCCCGCCCCTGTTGCATCACAATTTTTCAAAAAAAAGGCGAGGAAAAAAATAACTGGCTCCCGACGACGCAAACCGCCTCCTGTCATTGTGCCAGCGACACATCACTACACTGTTCATCCCGTGTCTAGCCTAAAGGCAGGATGTGAGTGCTCTGTGTTTTCCAACAAATAAATGGCCAACTGAATTACAGCCTTCCTGACGTTGAGTTATTCAGCCGGCATTACAATGTTGTTAAGTTAGATATAATAATATTATGATTACAAATTGTAATCAAATTAATCACAATTTTCAAAAGAATTAGCGATGAATAATCACCATTTGCAACTATCGTGAAACATGCCCATTTTGACTTTATCTTGACTGTATGAACACGACAAAATTATACATATACAGTATTGAATGTATTAACAGCACCAAATAAACAGAATATTTAAGTCAAGCTAAAAGATTCCACACATCTGAAAATCAATGACCCTAACGCTAGTTTATTTCATATTAGCACATCGAAGAGTTCGAAGACACCTTAAGTTAAATTTACATGTTATGAGTGTAAACATAGACATGTATACTTACATATATATGTAAGTGTGAATGACAACCTTATTAACATTGATTCTTAAAGTGTGTGCTGGGGGTTCATCTAGTGGTATGCAGAACACTGAAACTAGGGATGTCTCAATTCGATCTCCGGGATCGGGATCGGCTGCAGAGCCGCTGCATTTTGAAGATGGGAAAACATTGTATTGTATTGTATTGTATTGTAACATTGTAACATTGATCGAGATTGGGCCGATTCGGTTGCTGGGATTCTGGGCCACGCTCCAACATAATATGTGCGGTGAATGCGCCTCAAAAGCTGGCTGCCACGCGACTCCTGCCACCCGGATGAAGGAGAAAACACAACACCACCGTGCAGACATGGACGCTGGATTTTCGGCTTTGTAGCTACAGCTGTAGTTCGCCCTCACTGTGCCCGGACTGCTCTATCCAGGTGGGGGACGTGCACAGTGCGGGCACAGTGAGGGGTGTATTCTAAATCACAACACAAACTTCTCTATAGTCCGACCCTAAAAGTATTGTAATGACGGCTGGATAATTCGACGCCAGGATGGCTGTTATTCAGCTGGCCATTTATTTGCATGTCAACACAGAACGCTCACTCACCTCCTAATGTTCTTTTGCTATGCACCTGACTCTTACAAAAGCCAAACAATACTGTTGGTCAAGCTGTGTAATAAAAAGAAAGTAAATTCAACAATACTTTGGTCGCATAATTTTTATGCATCGGAGAGATATTTTAATATCCATATTTAAATTCCACAAATTCATGTATGTAACAAAAGTTTATTATTAAAAAAAAGGATCGGTACTGGGTCGGGCCGGAAGCCGAAAAATGTGGATCGGGACATCCCTGAGCAGAACGTTTCACGTTGCTCTAAAAATGTTGAGAAAATACCAGCACCAGCCCTCGGTGGGGTGCAGTGCTGAGTTTGTGGAGACCTTAGCAGGATGCCCGAGAGCAAGGTTGTGAAAAATGAGGTCGAGCTCAACACCAGTGGGTTAGCTTGACCTTGCGTTCGCAGCCACGCAGGTTATCACGTCCTCTTGTTAGCCGACAAGACGGTTTCTCTTGACCAGGAAAGTGTTGCGGAAGCAAGACGAGAGGAAGAGTTTACTTGATGCTGATTACAGCCTCGATTTGCATGATATCAGGGCTTGGCCGTGATGTCTTAACTTGTGGTTTTTGCCATTTTGCCGGCTCGACAGAGGTCCCGCGCCATTTCTCGCTGTCATTTTCGATGCTTTCACCAGCACACTTCCAAGCTGGGCCGAGAATATGCCTGCCCGCTTTTGATCCCCGAAGTAAAAAGCCGTACCCGGTGTGCTGCTGAACCTTTGGGCGGAACAGAATGTCAAGAACAGTCCAAGAGTGTAAAAAATGCAAAGAAGAATGGCGCCGTTTCAAAGAGAAGGGCAGAATTCTCCCTGATGCATTCACAGCCCGTCGACTTGTCAGAAGTGATTAAAAGGCTTCAGACGTTCCCGTCCCGGCGATGTACTTCCTGCCTCCACCCTCGGGATACCTGAGTCAAGTACATTAACCAAATTGCTGAATTTCTGCTCCCCCGTGAGACGGAAAGCAGGTGGAGATCCTCGGGCAGATTCTCCGTCCTACTTTGTGGCAAAAGGTGACCAGACCTTTGCTGTCAGGCTCGCTCGTCTCGAAAAAGTCATGATGGTGGAATTGTAAGACGCCTTCATTTGACATCATACTCATCAAACATCTCGCTTAATGGCCCGTTTGATGAGGTGCACTTGACGGCACTTTAAGGAATATTAATCGTGACGGCGCTGCTAACTTCTTTTCTTCAACGGGGTAATGAAATCTACTCTGATAGTTCTGTATTATATTTTACATTAAAGAATTGGTCTGTTTCTGTTTCCCATGTAAGCCAACGGGTCTACTTCTGGATCAACGCACCAAAAAAGTGTAAAAATGTGTCAAAACCCCGACTGTGATGCCCGTGCTGTTATTTTTCCGACAAATACGCCACTCGGCAGAGCTGCAGTTACACCCCAGAAGTCGGATTGACTTGAAATTTCTCACACAACTCTACAAAACACTTGTAGGCCAAGGGGTGTCCAAACGTTTCTCACCAAGGGCCTCACAGCGAAAAATGAACGGACGTAAGGGTCAAGGCCTACTGGCAAAAAAGCATATTATTGGTATCAACCTAGCACTTTGCTTCTTCCCATCCCATTTCTTAGTGTTCCAAATATTTCACTTTCCTCTTGAATGACCTTTATAACTTTTTTTATATTATGAGTTTATTTAGTAATTTGGTTTCATTCATATTATATCTTCTTCCCCAACCTATTTTTCATCCATTATTCCAACTATTCATCCATCTTTCTATCTAACCATCCATCCATCCACCCACCCATCCGTCCATCCATCCATTCATCCATTCATTCATCCACCCACCTACCCACCCATCCATCCATCCAACCATCTATCCACCCGTCCACCCATCCATCCATTCATTCATTCATCCATCCATCCATCCATCCATCCATCCATCCATCCATTCATCCATTCATTCATCCACCCACCTACCCACCCATCCATCCAACCATCTATCCACCCGTCCACCCATCCATCCATCCATTCATTCATCCATCCATCCACCCATCCATCCACTCATGCATCTATCATTCTATCAATCAATCCATCCATCCATCTTTCTATCACAACAAAAAAATCTTTAATAGTTCAACTTTATGCTACTGTAATGACATTATTTGACCTCGTAACTGTACAGGTTTGTTGCCAAAAATTGCAATTTTTGTTTTTTCTTGTCGACTATTTTCTCTAGTTTCACTTTTTTCTCAGAACGTTCTAACTTTTCCCCACCCTAATTTTCTAGAAATTACCATTTTCCTTCATTCACACGTTGAAATGTTTCAATCATTACAACTTTATTTGTTTTAATCATTAAAAATACATGTTTTAATGATAACTATATACTAATTTTCTCCTTTAGTGTGGATGTTCTGTTTGGTTCTCAAAATATTACAACAAAAAAACATATTTTTTCTTTAATATTCACATCTATGGTAACTTTTTTTTTCGTCTGATTGATATTTTGACTTTATGCTTGTAAAATTACTGAAGATTTGTCTTTTTTAAGTTTTTTTGTTTAATGTTATTTTATTTTTAGAATAAAAGGAGCGGGCCAATAAAAAAAACCCCACCAGCGGGTGCCTCGAAGTAGGGTGCTTTACCAAACTGCCACAAAATCTAGCACACAAATTTAGCACATGTGGGTAACATATCAACATCGGTAGAAAAACTAATTGTCCTTAAGTCATTGTCCAAATACTATAAAACTTTGATGCTATTTGTATTACAACAACATATATACATTTCTATTTGTCTCCACTCTAACAGATGCCATGCCACAACAAATAAATGGCTCACCTCAAATAAACATCACCCACTTGTACAAATAATTCACTTAATAATTCTCTCGAGTGATTATAATATCATAATATAGTATTGTTTTAGGCTCTCTCTTTTTGGGTGTGACCAGGATGGACAGGATCAGGAATGAGCACATCAGAGGGACAGTACGTGTTAGAGGTTTCGAAGATAAAGTCAGAGAGGCCAGACTGAATAGTTTGGACTTCTCTGGAGGAGAGATAGTGAAGATATTGGTAGAAGGATGCTGAGTTTTGAATTGCCAGGCAGGAGACCTAGAGGAAGACCAAAGAGGAGGTTTATGGATGTAGTGAAAGAGGACATGAAGGTAGTTGATGCAGCAGAAGAGGATACAGAGGACAGAGTTAGATGGAGGTAATTGATTCACTGTGGCGACCCCTGTAGGGATAAGCCCAAAGGAAAAGAAGAAGAAGATAGTATTGTTATAGGCATGTAATATTAATTTGAATAATTATAGTGTAAATGCATGCCATTGTATTATTAGTGTTAATAAATATGGTCATTTAGACCTCTTTTATGTATTTATTGTTTATTTCATTTTCATGTCTGCTCTGCCTGTCTATATATATTACAGGAAATATGAGCTATAGTTCTGAACATTGTTCTAATTTTGAGTACCTACAGGTGGCGCAGCAGCTCCATCGCCCTTCCTCCCCCGGACAACCAGACACTTTCAATCCCGCCATTGACCATTCCGAGGCAGCAGTCATTTCTTTCTCTTTCTCCCGTCTCAGTACGTCCTTACGCTTTGCTCCGCGATGATCCATAATCACCCCGTCGTGTGTCTCCATTAACATCCATCACTCTTGGAGGAGTTTTGCACTCAGGGTCGGCGGGGGAGAGAAATCGACGTTGAGTCGTTTCCAAATGACCTCCCACGCAGGGAAAAAATGTCTCCCCGTGTGCACATTTGCAAGCGTCGGGGGTTTGTGTAACAGACGTTTTGGACTTCCGGGCTAGGAGAGTGAAAATTAGCCATCGCCGCTCGGTATGATGGTGTGCAGTTGAACGGTGGCGTGGAAGGAGGTGAAGCTTCGCAATTAAACGCCTGTGGCGTCAAACATGTCATCACGCGAGCTGCTCCACTTCTGATTAAAGCTTTGTCACTTGAGAATAACTTAGTCACGGCAGCAGGCCTGGTGGGAAAGTGGAACTTCTCGCCGGAGTGAAGGGATGAAAAACGGTGGACTCTTTCACGTGGAAATGCATCACGCTCTACCGCCTCATATGACGCGATGTTCCACTCCGGCCCTGCAGGTGGCAGTAGTGTGCTTTATGAAGTGGGTGCCAACCTCCACACACAGCACCACTGAATGACGCAGCAGAGCGTGTATTCAAGTAGATTCTGTAGTAGAGTCGCTGAATCAGGGTTCGAACATTGCACCCTCACTCCATTGCGATTTTTCAAAAATTAATGAATGATCACTGTTTTGTGGTCAAATACGGAGTATTATTTTAAGGAAATTGTACTTATTCCTGGCCTATATTAAGCGTTTTCAAGCATAAACATGGCTAAATGAACTAAGGAAGAAGACGCATTCTAATTGTGAATGTCGTATTCTACATTGGCCACTAGGTGTCACTAACAGTATGGTGAGACTGGCACGACGCTCCTTACTGAGATTCCCACACATTTACTGTGACGCTGCTCAAGCAAGAGTTTTATTCCTCTTTAATGGCTTACTCACTCTTAATTTGTCTACTCTATTGGGTGGTACGAGTGTAAAACCATTCAAAGGCAGATGTAGGCTGGAGTTACTATGTCCAGAAAACAACAACAGGGAACTGATAACATTTAAATCTATGCTTTCTATCTTATTCATGACTAATTTGTCTTATTTTCTATGATTATATCTACTATTTTGGGTAACACAAATGTAAAGGTGACTATAGGAGTGTTACTTCATGTCTTTAGAGCTCTAATAATGTTAAAAAACCTGTTTAGAAAATCGTAAACAGGTTTTCTACGACATGACGACAAACATTTTGACCCCATTGAACATGGTATTATAGAAATCAATGAGAATTGACAGTAATTTAATATGTATAGTCCACATTTACATATTTTGTTAAAAGTAAAGTTAAAAGTAAAAAAAACATAATCTTGGCTACTGAAGTTTACATAACCAATACAGTTTTTAACATTAGTAGAGCCCTATATACATTAATTAACACCCCTACAGTCACCTTTACACCCATATACAACCAATATACTGTAGTAGACATAATAGGAGACACATTAGTAGTAGTAGTAGTAGTTTTATTCGGTTATTTCAAACAAAATGCACACCATCAAATTTATGTATACATACATATTAATCCTCTCATGACCGAAAGGGTTTAGGCTAAAGTAACAGATAATTTTTACGCCTAACCCTGTTTAAACTATAAACTTGTATAGATAGCATTGAGTGAGTTCCTTCTTGTTGCTTTTTTACTTCCAGTTTTGGGATAGTACTTCCTATGGTAGCTATTGGCTCATTAGTGTAACATTACTGACACCTGATCAGTGTCAAGTACTATATATTCACAGCGTCTTTCAATGTGTTTTACAAATGCCTTATATGTATATTTTTGCTAATTTAGCCATTTTTATGCGTATGAATGCCTAATTTAAGCCCAAAAGATGTAAAATGTGCTTAAATTAACATATTTTTGAGTAATAATATGCCATATGCAACCACAAAACAGCATATTTTGTAATTATTGTGATAGAGTGAAGCTCCAAATTACAATGTTTAACATAATTAGAGCCCTTCAGACAACACCCCTATAGTCACTTTTACACCCGTATTACCCAATATAGTAACATTAAAACACAATAAGACCTAATATAGACTAGCATTAGGAGTGTCCTCAGGAGGCTTATCAAAATAATATTACTGACACCTAGTGACCAGTGTATAGTACTACATACTCATGGCCTTTTTCAATGGTTTTGTGAATGCCCTATAATGCATAATTTAAGCCAAAATTATGTATAGTTTGATTAAATCTGAGTACTAATTAGCCCAATGGAGTATTATTTATTCTATTTTCTTATTTTTCTCTTCTTTTCTTTCCCGTCTGGCTGTAACTGAGTTATTCTGTGATCATGTGATTTCAGTTTATAATGACATTCTTGGAGAGCTGCTTGAAACCCAAATTCCTCCCGGGGATGAATAAAGTATCTATCCGTCTATCTTTATGTTGGAATAATTGACTGCAAGTTTTCCGTCTTTTTGTAACCCTATTTGAGAATCCCGTCACTCATTTTGGGGCTATTTACCTTCCATGCCGCCTCCTCGTGTGTTTTCAATCTCCTTCATTCTCATTCCGGACCCCCCTCCTCTGTCGTTGTATCTGTCACTCTGCTCATCTGCCTTCCTGCCACTCCCCTCCCCCAGTGTCTTGTTTCCCAATGATTAAACAACGCCTCCACCCTCCCGAGCCCACACTATTCTTCCTAACGTCTCCCGTCTGTCCCTCTTTGCCCCGCTCAATCCGAATCTTTAACCTCTCGCCATCCGTCATTATTTCGCCCGCTCGCCGTCCTTCTTCTCTCTGCAGCCTCCCTCGCTGCATCGCCTGGTGATTGAGTGAGTTGAGAAGTTAGTGGGATGCCCTTCCGCCGTCCTCTAAAGGCTACACACACGCACACACACACACACTTGACCTTCCCGTGCACGTCCATTCGTCGGCTTCTGGAGGCCTTTCCGAACTTGTATTATTGGGGGATTTTGTTTTTGTCCCGCTGCACGGGTGTCTAGATGCACAGACAACAAGGAAATGACTCATTCCAAAACCGGCAGGGACAATTCGCTTGCGAGCGAAGGTCCCCGCTTGACGAAACGTCAATCATCCCTCTTTCTAAGGTTGGAGGAGGACGGAGACAAGATGGACATTGTCTCGTTTGAATTGACCAAACACGCGCACGCATGCAGAGTGACCTTAAAGCCGAGCCGCTGCAAGCATCATCAACAGGAAGTTAGCGGTGCTGTCAATCACTGCCATTAACAATTAGCACCACTGGCTCCTGTAAGCGCTCATCCTTAGTTAACTTCATTACGCCGCACCTTGTTAAAAATCTATTACACAAAAGTCACTTTTTAATGATAATCCAGTAGTAATGCAGCGTGTGCCGCTGGAGGCGGTTTAAGGGCACCAAACGTGACTAATATGTTACTTCTTTTGCTCTGCGTTTGCCTCTCACTCAGGAAAAGCCTTCTTCCTCAGGCTTCACAACGTGTCTTAAAATTAAATATCTATACATCAGTTAGTCTCTCTCTATATAAGACCATAAATAAATAATAATCAATCATTTTAGTTTATGTATATAATATGTATCTATGTAGTTTATGTATATAATCATTATTTTAACTTTGTATTTACTTTTTTTTAAAATGCCGAACAAAATGTGATTGCGTGTGGACATATAATAAATAAAAATGTAAAATAAATTAAAGTAACTGCAAAAGCTTTGTGTAAATACTCTGTAATTATTTATTATTTTTGTTGTAAATTTCATCAAGGTTATATGTGTTGACATGAAAATATAATATATATAATATATATATATATATACAATATAATATATATATAATATAATTCCATGCCCATTAGCTCCACAAAGCTTTGTGTAAATATGCTTAAGATGATAATATTTATTAAATATTCAATTCATATTTGTCACAATAAAAACAATAAAACCAAATGTTAAGCAATATATACTGTCGAATCATTATTTTTAATTTTTTTGAATGTGTTTTTACTAAGAAAATCTGATTGTGTGTTGTTGAAAATATAAGTAAGTAAATAAGTAAATATAAGTAACTGCCCAACAGCCCCACAAAGCTTTGTGTAATGTTAAAACTATTATTTTCAATTACTATTTCTCAGATTAGCTATAATTATTATATTTAATAATAATGAAAACTACGGTATTCAAAAATGATTCATATATTGTATAATCATTAAAAAATTATAAACCTTTTCTTGTTTTTATGAGCATTTATTAAGAAAATATGATCAGAAAATTATGTTGTAGCAAATTCTATTAGCCCACAAGTTGTCTGTAATTATTTAAAGTTGTAAAAATGTATTATAGTTATTTTAATTATAAAACATATTGATAATAAAACAAAATATTAGGTAATAATTTAGTATAATCTTTCATTTTCATTTCCTTGTGTTTTGAGTGTTTTACTAACCAGGCGTGCTTGCTTATTGACATGAAAAAATGAAGTACATTTGATGCTCCACAAGGCTTTGTGTCATTGTTTTAATTTTTTGCCCATTTCTGCAGACTAAAGAGCCACCAAACGGCGATCGATACGCAGCTTCCTGCCCCACGCTTTGCACATGCATGCACCGTGCGTGTCTCCCCGGGCCGTGTCCTGATAGACCACTACTGGCTGTTGTGGAGATGAAAGGGATGCTGGGAAGTCATCTCACGCTATGAATTCTGGGTAAGTGGCGTGTGATGTGAGCACATCCTCATCACTGGCTGAAAGGAGGCTTTCATCCCTTATCCGTTGGCCTCCATCAACATCCCGTCTTTTTGTCCACTTGCCCCGGGTTTTCTTTCTCCCCGCCCCCGTGTTCTCGTTCGCGCCTTTGTTGCCACGTTTCTTCTTCACTTTCATTTTTTTTATACCATGCGGATACATATTTGCCGCTCGCCTTCTCGTTCGCTTCATTTTGCTCGTCCTCTCACCTTATTTCCACTCAGATCCTCTTTCCTCTCCTCTCGTTTCATTCTCTACTTTGACTTTTCTTTCTTATTCTGTAATTTTCTTTTTTTCCCCCTTCTTTTCTCCCTCCCCGCACTCTTCCTCTTCTCTCGACTTGTCTCACAACTTCTTTTTTTTTCCTTTACTGTGAACATGAAATGATCAAAGTGGCCATTCTGGCCATGACAGTTCAATTTTGCCGGGGCTCACCATGACCGTGCGCACACACACACACACCCACACACGCACACACACGCACACTAACAAAGTTGCAATCTTGTTACAGTCATTTAAAAGATAAAGGGAAACTCAAATTATTATTTTAAATATTTGTATTATTATTAAATCTGTGTGTATTTGCATATGAATGTATTTATTTTATGTGCACCAAAGTGTTTTTTATGGGATAGACTGGGTATACATTGATAAATTCCCTATTTTCATCACCCGCAAGAACCAGCCTCGTCCCTCCAAGTACCCTCCCAGAAACACTACAAATATGGCGCTAAAAACACTCATTCCGGCCACACTTTGCTGCTTGAAAATGCACAAAAACTATATGAATATAAGGAAATTATTGGGTGCTTATGAACCTGTTGCCAGCCTCATATCCTGCGCTCTTCTTGCATGCATTACTTATGTTTGTTGTCAGCTAATGGTAGTGATTGGACAAAGTTTAGCTACTAACATTTGCTGTCATGACAATTGTTAATTGGTTCTCTGATTATGCTTGTGTGTGTGTGTGTGCGTTACGGGCCGGACAGCCCCGACTGATCGGTCATCTTTTTCCCATCTTAACATTGAAAGCAATTTTCAGGCAGTTTCATTCGTAGGTGAGCAAAATATATTCGTTTGGTGTACAATCTGTTCTCTTAAACCACTGTTTGTATCAGGTGGTCGTGTTCTTTATGTGTAATCCTGCACACCACAGTCTTAGACTTGAAGTTAAGGACACCACACCGTTGCTTTTCTCAAAGTCAGAAGTGAATGCCGGACACTTTTTTTTTGTTATGAAATGACGCATCTCTGAGACTTTCTAAATGCATGCAGTGTCCTTCCAGCTGCCATCAAGTTGTTAGAATTAGTATGCATGCCCGTTCGTTCATACTGCAGCACTTTTAAACTCAGCATGTGTGCTTTCCATAAAAGATGCAGGCCGTGTTTGTCTTTTCCTCCTCTGCTCTCTCCTTCATGTGTTTGCGCTCTCTTTGCCCCCATCCAGCCGTCCGTCCGTGCATCCTGACGAGACATGTTAGCCTGAAATAAAAGCAAAACAAGTTACCCCTGTCCTCCTTCTTCTTTTTCTCCTCCCTTTCCTGCCTCCCTGGAGCCTCCCCGCTTTCTGCCTCTTTCATTAACAAGACTTATCTTGAGCAGTAATTACAGACACACATAGATAGACATGCACACAATAATCATTTATTTATAAGTGCCCGGCGCCGCCAGCAAGGGGCACTGTGGTGTTGTGAGGGAAGAGTGTTGAGTCAAGAGTGTTGACATGCATGCAAGGTTGCGTTTGTGCTACCATCACACGGTTGAAGTCTGTCACAACCTGCTATGGAAAAATGTCACTCTGCTTTTAAATTGTCCCGTTTTGCTCGGGGCCTGCCCTACCCTACTGACTTATTGGCTCAGCTAGGCGCGTGTGTGTGTGTGCATGTGTGTGTGTGTGTGTTCTTTTTATTGCTTGAAAGTCAGGCAGCACAACTTATAGCTGCAAATATTTCCTCTCTTGAATGAGGTGGATGAAACGCTAATTTGGGCAGGGCTCTTAGTCTCATACCAGTGTGCGTGTGATGTAATCCCTCTAAAGCAAATGCGGCCCCGTCGCTGACAGAGTGTGATTGATGCCACCTCTGCCTCCATGCGGTGCTTGCTAGCTGCTTGACATTGACAGAGTGACTGACAACGAGCTTGACAAAGTGACAAAAGCCCCAAGACTGGCGTTCATCATTGCCCCGTTTCGTACCGGGGCGGGCGGGGGCCGAAGTTTTATGACCCCTCCAAGTACCAATGAGAGATGATGTTGTCATCTTGGACCAACTGTAGTCTAAATGCAGGCCTAAATTGCCTATTAAAGAGTCACTGACATGATTTCTTACAGTAGTGTTCAAAATAATGATGTCACACAGATGTCGTCCAACTGTCACAGTACTATGAGGTAACTCCAGGCTGTCTTTGAACATCCTGCAGCTGATCATTGGGTGAGCCTTTGCCATTCTGGTTATTCTTTGATCCATTTTAATAGTTGTCTTCCATGGTCTGCCATGTGCCACTGGCTTTGTTCTCCATTTTAAGGCATTGGAGATCATTTTAGCTGAACATCCAAAACTTGTTTACAGCTCTTCATAAGTTTTCCCCTCTCCAATCAACTTTTTCAATGTCTTAACGAGCCATTTGCCTCAGGGTTTCAAAGAGAAATGCATGTTCAACTAGTGCTGGTTTCATCTTTAAATAGGGGCCGCCGGATTCACACCTGTTTTTCCACAAAATTGATCACTGATTGAATGCCACACTGCAATTTTTTTTGAACACACCACTTTTAACTAATTGCCCAAGTGAACAGCCCTAAGAGTGTGCATGTCATGAATGCTGGGTCTTTTTTGTTTTTTGAAAATCTACAGCACCTACTGGTAACGTGTTTGCCATGTAGCAATAAAAATATACAAATAACAGTGGTTCATCTGATTAGTCACATTGCATTGCTATTATTTTGAACACTACTGCATGTTCTACATTATTGCAAATGGTAAATGATCAGAAATTACATCTATAGTTCATGGCGGGAGAGTAAACAGCTGCTTGTCGAGGTAGATCATCGACTTTGTTTGGTATATTTGGCATCAAAATAGCAGTCATGACAAAATGTAGTGTTGCTGCTGGATGTTAGCAATGTCCGAATGATACTATGTGTGTTATCTTTCCCAAAAGAGGAAGCTTTAAGACAAAAACAGATGAAGTATGTGCAGAGAACAAGAGATATATGAATGACTGCCCTGAAGTACAGTTCACACACACGCACACACACACGCACACACACGCAAACACACACACACACACGCGCACACACACACACACACACGCACACACACACGCACACACACACAAACACACGCACAAACACACGCGCTGTGCAGTGATGTGCACCCAAACCAGGAGTGTATTATTGTCACCTCAGGCCCTCTAACAGCATTTCTGTGCTTTGCCCACACACGTAGACACACACACACTGATGGTAACAGGTGTGTGTGTGTGTGTGAGATATGTGCGGTGGCGTGCGACTGCAGGTGTGTGCCTGTTGATAAAGTTTATCTGCTCAGGGGGCTGCAAAAGCCAAAGGAAAAGTGTTAAGTGGCCCTCCCAAGGGTGCCGTAAAGGTCCATGCCTGTCATTGGGATTTGAAGATTTTCCGGTAATGGCCACACACCGGCCATGACATGAGGTGCACCCGCTTTAGCTCTTTCCGAAAACAATATTCCGTAGAAGTACACTGCGCCACACAGAAAAGTGTTCCTAATATTTTGGTTATTGCTACATACACATGCACATTTAGTGTCTGCAGTGATGCTGACGTGTGTGTTTTTTTCAGGCAGCAGCAGGAGAGCTCAAATCCTCTTAAAAGGCCGGATCGAAGGTATGTGTCCCAGCATCCTTGAACGCACCGCGAAAGGCCCGACTGATGAATGAGCTCACAGCCAAGCTTCCAAGAATCCGCATACAATTTGAATACACACGGGAGCAGCAGCTTGAATGATGATCGCGTACCGCACGTCATGTGACCTCACCCACTGGGTGGCACTGTGGCTGTACGCACTCGCACGATACACAGAAGTTGGCAACAAATGTCGTCGAGGAGTGTTTTCCGCCACATCCTTTCTGCTGCCTTCACACACTTGCATTAGCTGTCTGTTCAGCCGCTGTAATGCACTCCTATTAGAAAACCAGACGCACCGTGATATGCGCACATCTATACGGGGGGGGGGGGGTCCCTGTGATGATGCGCAAGCAGGCATTTAAAGGCCGTGGTGTCATTCAGCCAAATTCCATTATTAATCATAAAATGCTGCAGGAAGCTGTCTGTAGATGCTCTTATAAAGTCACTCCACTTGATTTTTTTTTTTTCCCGGGTGTGCGCTGTGCTGAAGAGTAATTCACAAGAGAGGATTATTTCTCGGTGTTCTGGTCATTTTAATGAGGCCAGCATTTGCACACGCCTAAAAATTCCAGCCTTTACAAAGATAACAATACTCATGTTTGGTTGTCACTGACAGAGCGGGATTCATTTAACACGCTTGTTGTCGCAGCACCGCATCATACTGAGGGTTGTTTCTAATTATTTGGTTACCGCCTTGCTTAAAGGTACCCCCTGCCTTTTAAATGATTGCAGTAAAATGTGTTCCTAGACCCGCTTTATGAGCACCAAATGTGAGAAAAATCGATGCTAGCATGCACACAGCAGAAGAGTGGACCCTCGTGAGGAGCAATGCAAGGTAACCTACCAGGAATTATGAGGAAAAAAGATGACTGCAAAGCCAAATTCTACAGCTCCCATGTGGGAATGAGCAAGGAGCCCATCGACACTCACCGAGACGTTTGATCGGCAAACAGAACAGTGCCAAAAGGTGGGCCTTCACAGAAAGGCAGCGCAGAAGAAATGCTGCTGTTTAATACCGTTGACAAACAGCATTTCAAGAAATGCTCCAAATGTCTAACAGACAGTACAAATTTCATGTTAGAAAATACGTATGGCGATTCAAAAACTTCCCACGGTGGAAGAGGACATCTTATGATGTATTATTATTGTTATGCATCATAACATTAGTGGTTGTTTTGGCCTGAAAAAATGTTGCCAATGATTTCATTGCGCACAATAGTACAAATAATAAATAATACATAATTTCAAAATGCACTTGCCTTGTTTTGTGACTTTTTTCATTATACTTTTCTTAAATTTAATGTTAAAATGTATTTTCGTCTTGTTCTCGTAGACCCAACCTTATGCATCGCCTCATCTCGTGAGTTCTAACTGTAACGTTAGCACTTTAACTCACATAATTGCTTAATAGCGTCAAGAAGGGGTAGGCAAACTGTTTCCCTCGTTGGCCACATTGGGTTAAAAAATTCATATAGGTGGTCATCTAATTTCGAATGACTTTCGAATAATTTACTTGCTCACGGTGCAACAATGGGAAAACACAACACATCCACAGGAAGTGAACGCATCACATAAATCAACTACTACTACTACTACTACTACTACTACTACTACTACTACTACTACTACTACATGGGTGATAAAAAACAACTAAACGCTAAACAAAGCACCTAATTTAAAACTGTTATTTCCAAATGCCCGCAAGGCATGCTGGGTAGTCTGGCTGCAACAACAATATGAGCTAAGAAGCCTGTGTATGAATAAAAGCTCACGTTGTAAAACTCATTCATCAACAGAACATGACGTTATTGACTTCAAGGTGTTGGTTTCATTTCGTGCTGCTGTAGACGCGCATCCGTCCGCCTTATAAAACATTCATGATGATTTGTGGGCTCCCTTTGGTGGAGCGCTGACCTTAACGATAACGTGCAGGCCGTTGTACTTTAAATATAGCACCATATTGATAAACACAGGTGTTATGATGTGCGCCCAAGTCAGTTGTGGTTGCTTTTTCAGGCTTCTGATTGGACAACACGTGCACGACAGCCGCTGAATATGTTTTTATGTGGACAGACAAAACTCCACTCGAGCGGAGAAGTGGGGAAAATGTAAGTCTTAATAATATCCGAGTTTGTGTGGACATAGCTTAAGTTGTCCAGAACAGAAGTTGTTTTGTGGTAAAAACAAAACAAAACATGTCAATAGTGAATATATAATAATTTTGAGACCAATTAATTGGAATTGGATAATTTCCCAGGACACAACTGATAATCTTATACAGTATAAAAGGTCTGGTGAACGTGGAGGGTGTTCAACAAAACCCTTCTGTCCAATCCACGTGTTTGGCAAGATCTCATCAGGTGCCTTCCTTGATGAGATCTTGCCAAACAGATGGATTAGACGGAGGGGTTTTGTTGAACACCCTCCACGTTCACCAGACCTCACACCACTAGACGTCTTTTTATGGGCATGCCCAAAAGACAAAGTCTACGCAATGAGACCTGCAACAGTCACTGAATTGAGAGCAACCACTGAACGTGAATGCACACAAACACCAAGAGAATTGTTTCTTGATGTGAAACAATCATCATAATCGCTTGGCGTTGTCGCTAGCGTCTTGAGCCGACGTCAGTTTGAAAACAGGCTAAACAATTGTTGAAAAATGAAACCAATTCTAATAAACACATAGTTTACAATTATTTAAAGTGTGTATACATTTTATGGGACACCCTACGTATAAATAGAAATCACTAGTATATATGTGTCTTAAACAGTTGAAGGATGCCCAGTGGGATACATTGTGGTTGCTTTTGAAGTCAACAAAGTGTTTATTATGTTATTTATTTTGTGGGTATGCACAGCGTCGTGCCGTGAGATGTTTCTAATATCTCAGCCCTCAAAAATATAAAAAAAGAACATCAGCACACCTTTTCAGAACTACCATTATTACATCTCTGAAAGCAGACAGCTCTCATCAGATCCAAAGTCACGGGAAAAGACCCGTGCCGATACAAAAGATGGTTGTCTCCTGTGCAGACAACCATCAACATAATTTATGGTGAAAAGAAGCATGTTTGCCGCACATTTTCCTGGCCGTGTAGGCTCCCTGCGGTCGAGCCAACAACGAGTGTCCTCCGTCAGAGTCAAAGTGGACCCGGGCGTAAATGTTGTTGTGGCGCCACAAAACCCCAAGCTGAGGCGCTTTGGGAACGGACGGCTGGCAAGGCTGGTGCGGTGTCGTGTAGCGAATGTGTGTGTGTGTGTGTGTGCACATATGACGTCAAAATGCTAGTGGTTTGCATCCTGCCGCCTCCTGCCGGCAGTGAATGCGTGGCGCGGGATCAGAAAAGCTTGCGGTTACGCTGGAGGGCGTGTTGCATGCTGAGTAAGATGCTCGAAAAACAACGTATCCCTTTGCTGACTCACGGAGTCAAATATAAACAACCACAGTGATAATCTTGTCTGTAATTCATGAAGTGCAGAGGCCAGCCTTAAAACCTGCTACCTTTGGCTTTGTTGGGTCACTATGTTACCATGGAAACGCACTGTTTGCGTTGGTCACTGTTGTCATTCAGTCATTCATTTACTATACCTCTTATCCTCATTAGGGTCACGGGTATGCTGGAGCCCATCCCAGCAGACTTTGGGCAAGAGGCGGGGTACACCCTGGACTGGTCGCCACCCAATCACAGGGCACATACAAACAAACAAACAAACATTCACACTCACATTCATACCTACGGACAATTTAGAGTCGCCAATTAACCTAACATGCCTGTTTTTGGAATGTGGAAGAAAACCGGAGTACCCGGAGAAAACCCAACGCATGGGGAGAACATGCAAACTCACAACACAGAGATGCCCAACGGAGATTCGAACCCTGAACCTCCTGACTGTGAGGCCAATGTGTTAGCCACTTGACCACCGTGCAGCCCCTCACTGTTGTCAATAAACACTAAAGGAGTAACTGACTGCTGGTGTCAGTATAAATATTTCATACAAACATTTCTACATTATTCTTGTGCAAAATTGGCTTTTCATTAATTCTGTAGCTTTATTTGTGTCCCGAGAGCCCATTTATGCCGGTTTATCATATCCCTCGTATGCCTGTGAAAATTATCACCATTTGAATCGACTGCAACTGGACCGTTGAAGTTGTCTTAGAAGTGGTTCCAGTCTAGAGCTGTCCTATCTAGTCAGACTATAGAGTATAGTTTTGTGGCACACTTGAGCTGCTTGGCGCGATTGCGCATGTGGTCGGTCGTTGGACTTTTTAGATGGTACCAGACGGAAGGAAGAGATGTAGAACCGGAGTCCAAATTGTCATTTGTTTTGCTTTTTGTTGTGTTTTGCACTTCCCGGCTACCATCGGCTACCGGAAAAGGAATGTACCAATTCCCCACAGCTGGTTGGTCCAAACGTTATCACTCCCTGTAACTCTGGGATTTGGTACATTC
Organism: Oostethus manadensis; assembly: GCA_024372805.1. Taxonomy (NCBI): domain Eukaryota; kingdom Metazoa; phylum Chordata; class Actinopteri; order Syngnathiformes; family Syngnathidae; genus Oostethus; species Oostethus manadensis. The sequence goes on along the minus strand of QODF01000100.1, from coordinate 1,396,481 downwards.
CCTTTCCGGCTGGTGTAATTGTAATTTCTTTTGCTTTCGGTTGACGTGTTTGGCACTCATCGGCCACCGTAGTCCTATCTAGTCATCGAGCATGAACCCTGAGAGTGTCACATCCCACACAAAATGGCCATTTTTGAAGTTCCATGTTTTTATGGCGTTACAAAGGAAAGCTTGTGTCCGGTGTTTTCCAGCTGGTCGGTAATAACCGTCTTTGTCTCAGTCGCCGTGATGCGTTTATGTCCGTATAATTCAGTCTTGGAGCCGTCCCCGTTTTCCCTATCTCTCTAATTTGCTTATAGCTTGACTTTGCCTTTAGCCTTCGTCTGACGCGTCATAAATAAAGAGTTCTTGCTGCGATTCCAGACAGCAGCAATGCCTATACATCAACGAAATTTCAAGCGCGACCTCTGCTCATCTCTTTCACTGAGCCAGCGCATCAATTTTGCTTTTTTTTGGGGGAGGGGGGGCATCTGACAGTTAAAACACCAAGCCGCTCGCTGCCAAGAAACTGAGAATTGCTGCGAGTCACCAGAGCAGCGCAAGCAAATCATAAATTCACGGAGAGTCACAATAGACTTTAAAAAGAAGTCGGGCAGAAAAAGTTGTGGATCTCGGCATGTATTTGCGGCGGTCGGCGCGGACTTGCAGACTGACCGCTTGCTCCGCTCCCACGCAAGGAGGTGGTGGCTGCAGCAGTTTGGACGCCGGTGCCTAAGCGGTGACGGCACAAGCATCGCATCTGATTTGCCAGATGGTTGCCTCGTGGCGGCGGCGTCCAATATGGCTGACGCTCACGCTGCTGCCAACTGCAGAGTATCCTCTAATCCTGCTTAAAGAAAGGACATGAAACCTCCAGACAAACATTTCCTTTAAGTGTTAAGTAGCAATCGTTTTTCCTTGTATCTTCTGCTGTACTGGCATCTGTGCATGATACCTTTTCCACACAAACACTTCTAGCTTCTTTTTTTCAGGCTCAGAACCCTGACGCTTAGATCATAGACATTTTCTTTTGCCCTCTGGTCAGGCGCCAACGATCATTCGCCGCCGCTTTAAACATAGCATGCTAGCCCCAAATGTATTTATCCTTAACTTAAAGGGTTTCAAACGGAGTACGGTAGAAGGACAAAGTAAGAAGGCAAAAACTTACCACTTCCACACGGAATGGGAGGAGAACTTCTTTTCACTCTTATCATGTCAGATAGGCCGTGGGTGACTCCATGCAGTGCACATGTCTCATGTATATAACATCAATGACTCCCTAATTTTGAGTCATTTGGAGATTGTGGACTAATAACAGTCCACAATCAACAACGAAACAGCAGCTGTTTTTTCATCAATGAACATTTTAGCTGAACGTCTGCAGTCGGGACACTCTTTTCGGCTTTTCAAAGTCACCGTCCAAGAAATGTGACCGTTTTCCTTCCAGGACTTTGTATTATAGTCGAGTACAAAACCTTACTTAATGGGGCCAATGCCTAGAGAGGGAACATTTATCATAGCGTCTGCACATCGGGGAGCAGGTCCAATGCAAGCACCTGCACAGAGATCGAAACCTGCAAGTGTAAGGGAAAAAAAGGAACATTTAAAGACTCCTGTTTTTTCCATCAAGAGAGGCAAACACAGCTACAGTATATTTATTTCTAGCTGTATCTTTCTGACCTTAAACGAGGTCCGATTCCTGAGAGAGCAGCCTTTTTACCTTCTTGGTACAACTTGTTTCTTTTGTATAATTTAGAGAAAGTAGTGCTTGCGGTCGAGCCATCCATGCTCATGCGCTCACCGTCTTAAACATGGGAGTCTTGACTGAAGTGACAAGGAGAGGAGGATGGGTATAATTTGACCAAGGAGGCAAAAGGCTGCAGACGCCTCCCGAATTCAGATTGCGGTGTTGGTGGTAAATCCATAAACGTCATCCTCTGGTAATTTGATCTGGCCATTTTTTTGGTGAGAATATGGAATGAGTTGTGGAGGCGGCAATTGTACACGGAATACTGTTGCCCTTCATAGTGACAAGATATTCGTCACGCTAAAGACACACGATTATGGCCACTTGAAACTGATCATGGAAATTCAGACAATGACATTGTTCAGACTCGAAACAGAGCTGGTTTGATACAAAGGCCTGCACTGTGTGCAAGTTTGGGGTTGTACACAGTTTGGAACACATGCCAGTTTTCATTAAATCCAGATATTCTCAAAGTTGTATAAGCTTTAGACTTGGTGTGTCCAACGCGGATCAAAAATGCTCCCCGGACCGCCCTGTGGACGGTACAGCTGATGACTTCTGAGCAATTTGTTGCTATGCTTAATGGCAGCCATGTTTTTCAACCAATCTTCCTCATTGAGATGCATTCAGGGACACTCCGAACATCCCCACGGCTCTAATATGCGTTTACAGTAGTGTTCAAAATATTAGCCCTTGGTTTAGAACCAAGATTTTGGTGGTTTACTAGTGTGTTTGGGGTCTTTGTCTTATTGAAACAAGGGCATGTCCTCTTCAGCATAAGGCAACATGACCTCTTCAAGTATTCTGACATATGCAGACTGATCCATGATCCCTGCTATAGGATAAATAGACCCAACACAATAGTAGGAGAAACATGCCCATATCATGATGCTTCACAGTCTTTACTGTGTACTGTGGCTTGAATTCAGAGTTTGGGGCTCGCAAACGGTCTGCAGCCCTTGGACCCAAAAATATATATTTTTGTCTTTTGTGGGAGATTCTTGTAAATAGATTCGCTTCGTACGTCGTCTAAATGTCACAGTACTTATAGGTAACTCCAGACTGTCTTTGGTCATCCTGGAGCTGATCATTGGCTGACCATTTGCCATTCTGGTTATTCTTCCATCCATTTTCATAGTTGTCTTCTGTTTTCTGCCATGAGTCTCAAGATTTGCTCTCCATTTTAAGGCATTGGAGATCCTTTTAGCTGAACAGCCAAACATTTTTTGAACCTCTTTAAGTTGTTCCCTCTCTAATAAACTTTTTAATCAAATACAAAGTACACCAGTTTTTTCACCAAATTTATCACCGATTGAATGCCACAAACTTGTTTGCCATGTACCAATAAAAATATACTAATAACAGTGATTAATCGGGCTAGTCACATTGGACTGCTATTATTTTGAACACGACTGTATGTGTGGTCTGCATAAACAGAAAGACAAAGAAAAACAATAAGCGGAAATCCCAGAAAACAAACACAATATGAATTCAACTTAAGTAACGTGGTGTCTTTCAACACAACCCCTCATAGTAGCAAAGTTAATACTGTAGTGTTATGAGTTATTGTGCTATCTTTTTAGCTTGATTTAAATTGTCAGTTCATTTGGAGCCGTCAATACATACACATATCCACATAATCCTGTCCTGTGTTTTTTCTTTATTTCAGTAAGATTCAGTAAACATTTTCATATTTCAGACATAGTTGCAGACTGGGATTAATCGTGATTAATTGATGTAAAAACTGTGATTAATCTGGGGGGGAAGGGATGCATGTTTCGACAAATTTTCAGCCTTTTGTGCGCGGCGGTTCAGGAGGATACTTACAGTACAGTCATGTGAACAAATTAGAACACCCCATATGACTGGACCTACAAGTATCAAAAATTAAAAGCTACTTGATATTTTCTGTCAAATCAATTTCAGTTTTCATGTATCGTCTGCAAGCCTATAGGATGACACGACCTGCGACTCATCAAAAGAACCCCCATGTGACATGAATCCGACTCTTTGATCCTGCCGCTGCCGTGGTTGCCGAGCCTTCACCGTCCCTCGCCTCGCTAGATTGCCCGGTATCCCTGCAGAGACGTTTTAACTTCATTTCCATATACCTTGCACATCAAACGCAGCCTTGGGACAAAAGCAAAAGTCCATCACGGTGGATGGCAGCGGGAGCGTTCAGGTTGCTTTCAAGTTCGTCTAAGACACTTTAATTGGCGCTAATGTGTCACTGATGGATGGGAATGAGCCTTTTGCTTTTGTGTCGTGCAGATGGGGAGCTTTCTAAAGAGGCATTTATACCCAAGCTACCAAATTCGTTTTTAAAGGGGTGTTTCCATTCTAGACTGATAAATATCCCCGTTAGTGTGGCCGTAAATGACAGTGATGGAGGATTGTTTTATTCTTGACATCTGGACATAGAACCCCCACTTCGACATGGAATGGAATGTTTGGTGAAATGGAGTACCTGACATACATATAAGTTGGTGTTTTTCCTTTGTCAGAGCTTTTCTTCCTATCACTCGCGCACTCCAGTGACTTAAAGACCAACGGCCGGCTGAATAAGACCCGCACGATGCCTAATTAAGGACATCTTCAGCTGGATAGGAATCTTCCATTTCTACTTGGATGCCTCTCAGAGAGCAGGTCACCTTTGAGGTTGTTATTCAAGAGAAAACTCATTGGGGTGTCACAGGAAGTCTATTTTCCACTCCAGGTAGTGTAGCTGATTGGAATTTTGGACTTACCTGACACCAATTAGCAATCGACGCACAGCCCGTTTGACCTGTCAATCACTCGGGAGAGCTTGCGACAGGTCGGGGTCAGGTGCCAGTGCCGGATCCCGGTCCCCCGGGGGAAATCTCCATCCTCTAACCAAGCACAAACCTCTCATCAAGGTCACCTGGCTGGCTCATAGATAGATAGATACTTTATTAATATCCAAGAGAATTTTTGGTTTGCGCAAAACAAGGAAACTGACGCACGCAGAACAACGTGCATTTGGATTCATTTCAAACGTTTGCTCCGTAAAGAGCTCGTTCATTAAAGACCTGTCAACCTCATCCTAACGTCCTCGGAATTTTAACTGCAGCTTATATTGGTGGATTTGCACTCAAACCTTAACTCATCACAGGGTCAAATTCCACGTCCAGTCTGGTTGATGCGCACACGTTTTTAATTTTTGTAGATGTTAAGTATGATTGACTACTGTGTAGAAACTGGATAATTACCATCCATGCTAGTAAAACTAAAGGAAAAACAGATAAATCAGGTTTCTGGAAAAAAACACCAAAATACCGAGACTTCGTTGTTGACATAGACCAGTGCTTCTCAAATAATGGGTCGGGCCCCCCCCTGGGGGTTGTTATCAACTGTCACGGGGGCGTAAGAGGCAGGGAGGGAGTACATTCAATGTTAGTGCAGACCTGCCAACATGTACACATTTATTGTACTCAACATACAGTTGGAGTCTTGAACACGCTTGTGTGCGTCACAGCTTTCCGTTGTGTTGCATTTTCCTGGTTCCAGTTTCAGGTTCACGCTGTACAGTACAGAACAACGCCGCTCTTCCTAAAGGTCCTCTTCCAGGGGATTAATCTCGCTCTTTTGGACCATCCTACCGTACGTGTTCCCCTCACCTAAATCCAATGGAGAACATTTGGGGATGAACGCCAAGGGAGGTTTACAAAAATGGACATCAGTTCCAGACAGGGAAGCCTTAGTCCCCACCTGGAGCCACATTCCCACTAGCCTCCCGGAAACACTGGCATCAAACATACCCAAACCCATTTTTGGGGTAAATAATATTATTTTTATTATTTATATTATTATTATCAGTGGATGAGCAGTCTATTTTACTTTAATGGCGGTTGACAATCAATTGCTTACTGCAATCTTTAATCTCCTCCCCGTTTGTTCTTTTTTGCTGTTTGAAGCTCCGCTTAAAATCCAACAGTGCAAAATTTGAAATCTTGCCATTTTACAACTGGTCTTAGCATTTTGTCACCGCGGCACAGAGGTTGTGATTTTGTCGGCATTTATCTGTTTATCTGGCTGTGCTCAAAATCCACTGAAAAGTTCTGAACGGATTTGGACCCGGGGTGACTGGGATCACCGACTGGATCCAGGAATTTTTTGAAGGAATTTTTAACATTGCCGGATAGGGCCGTTTCCGTCCATATAACTGATTGAGGACTGATCAATACTAATCCAGAAAATATAGGATTATTATTTCCGTGTGAATCACAATATGGGGGGATCTGCCTGACTTCTCCCTGAGGGTTCAGAGCATTTCTTCCAGTCACTCACACAAATACACACACGGTCAGTAATAATTACAGAGCTTTTTTATGGAGGTCCAATCAACAACCTGCTTCTCCTTACCTCTTATTTCCTTGTCTCCTATCTCCATCCTTTTCCTCCTTCATGGTCTTGGTTGCCCACCTTGTCCAGCCAGCAGGTCTCGGCGTGCGTGTGTGTGCAGTCTAGACGTGGTTTCCTCTGCAGTGTTTGTCTTTCTCCTCAGGCCAGCTGATCTATTCCGCCAGGAATGTTCCTGCCTTCCTTCAGTGCACGTTCTGTGATGCAGTTTCTTATCTCTGCGTGACTTTTCAAAGCTTTTCACTGCCACCTTTCTGTCTGGACTTTTTTTTAAAGGTGCCATTTATCTTACGCTGAAATGATGGCAAATGCATTTCTTTTTCCACCTTTTTCCTTTTGCTCCTCCTTCCTTGAGCTCCTGCCGAGTCATCATTCACCGCATGTCTGCTGGCGAAAGAGCAGCAGCACACCTTGAATGCATGATGGAGTGCATTTCTGCACATCTTAGCATGTGTTTTCTCCTTTAGTATTATGTAACATGCGGTGGCAATTGAGATCCCCCCCCTTTTATGGCTTTTCAGGAACAAGAAAGGGAGATTTATTCATGGTGTTTATCAATATTTGCAAACACCAGTCACTCATCACTGGCAGGAGAGCCAAAACGTCTGCAGGGACGCTCTTCTTCTTCGCCTCCCACCATCTGCTGAACTTATCAGCCGCCTCGCTTGCTGTTGCCGCGGCAACCCCGGCAAACAGCGCCCGCCGTGCGGCACAATGGCTCTCTGTTTTCCCTCCGTCGTCTTTGCCCTCCTTTTTCCTTAAGAGTTCTCTCCCTTCACGCTCCCTGTCATCTTTTCTTCTCGCATGACTTTCTCCTACTTTATGTCTGTCTTACAAAAATGGCCTCCTAATGGAAGTCAGCCATGAAGATGTCCGGAGGGAGTATCTAGCGCTACATTCAAATATGAATGCATTTAAACTAATTTTGTTGCTAAAATACAACTATACTATGAGACTCCGATCAACACTGAAGCCCTATCACCCTGCATTTTATCACACAGAAATCCATCATCATTAATTTTTCAATAAATAATTCATAATTCAAAGGTCTAATCTTGGAGATGGTTGTTTGTTTTTTGAGAAAGTCTGAAGTTGTGTGCAGCGATTTAAGAGCAAAAAAAAAAAACATCAAAAAAAGTGATGTGTGGTGGTTTAATGGCTGATTTTTTTGGTGCATTTTTGCCACAAATGTGTCATAGAAAACTACTAAAGCAGTCAAATCAATTTTGCGGCTAATTCTTTTTTACATCCATCCATTCAGATCCCCTGACGGTGTGGCCTACACGCTAACTTCTTTTTTTGACATATATAATATATTGTCATATAAAAACACACACAGAACTGGACTTTGTATGTATTATATTATTTTGTGTTGATATTATTTAGTATAATGTATTGTTGCACCGCAAATTGGAAGTTATGTATTCTTTATTTATTTTTATTCTATTTTCTTGTTTTTCTCTTCTTATCTCTCCTGTCTTCTGGGATCAAGTGACTACGTTTATTATGGCATTTTAGGAGAGCTGCTTGAAATCTAAAATTTCTCTTGGAGCTGAAAAAAGTATATTTTTTATTGACTTATTAAAAATTCATAATATTATTCATGGCTGCACGGTGGTCGAGTGGGTAGCACATTGGCCTTACAGTCAGGAGGTTCAGTGGGTCGAATCTCCGTTGGGCATCTCTGTGCGGAGTTTGCATGTTCTCCCAAAGTGTGCGTGGGTTTTCTCCGGGTACTCCGGTTTCCTCCCACATTCCAAAAACATGCATGTTAGGTTAATTGGCGACTCTAAATTGTGATGGATGTGAATGTGAATGGTTGTTTGTCTATATGTGCCCTGCGATTGGCTGGCGACCAGTCCAGGGTGTACCCCGCCTCTCGCCCAAAGTCAGCTGGGATAGGCTCCAGCATACCTGTGACCCTAATAGGAGGATAAGCGGCATAGAAAAAAAAAGAATGATTATTATTCATTATTTACTTATTTAAAATTGTGTTTTTAAAATCTTTTGTCAATTTTTTATTATTTTATTTTTTATTGCGCTAGTCCTATGCCAGCGCTACTGTTCTGAGGGGCTAGCAGTAGAATCCCGTGACTGTTAAACAGTGTAGTAGGGGGGCAAAACACAGCAGGGGTGCTCAGACTTTTCCAGCCTGCAAGTTACTGGTCCCAAAGATCTACCTCCTACTCTAAAAATACTACAGTATAAAGAACATGTGTTTATAAATATATACAGGTTTAAAATAGTTACTATATTTATAAATATGAGTATTTATGTATGTTGTACATGTATATTGTGGTGCACAAACTCTTTGTCAGCGTGCATATTTTAAAGTATACAATTAAACAACGCCCAGTTAGCATTTGCTAACAAACGTTCCAGGTGTACAAGAAATGAAAATGATTAAGTGATAAAGAAGTCAGCTGAAGTCAAGGCGACATATCCATGAAATAGCTATGCACAATACCCATGCCAAGAAAACATCGCTATATTCCCACCGCAAAGCATGCTGGGTAGTTTGTGCTACTCTTTCCTTCGTACTTTTTGCTGTGTTTGTCGCATTTTTCCTGGATCCCAAAATATGTTGAGAAAGTAAACAAGGAGGCGTTCAATAGTTTATTGTTCGTCGTCGTCTAGCTCGTCATGTTGTTGCTGCCGGACTACCCAGCATGCCTTGCGGGCATTTGGAAACAACAGTTTATGTTTAGTGCTTGATTGTTGTTTATCACCCGCGTCGTAGTAGTAAGATGCTGTGGATGTGTTGTGTTTTTGTTGCATTGCACCGTGAGAAAGTGAGCTCACCGCAAAAATCTTAGTCGTTGGTTGACTGTATTTATTTTTGTCATCATGATCGTTCCCCTTCAGTTTAGTAATAAATTAGTATGCAGATTCAAAGCAAACAGTGATCAACTTCAAGCCATTCAAACTGAAGGACTGAACATCAGACTGGAATAAAAGACACGTGGAATGATTACGTTTCAGTTTATCAGTGCTCTTGTGAAACTTGATCAAAATGTAACCGTGCAAAATGTACATTTTGACCGGGAATTACCATAAAATGAATTAAAGAATCAACCATGTTCAATATTTCTAAAGGATACGTAGGGCGATTACTTATCTATTTATTAGCGCTCATGAAATGTTATCAAAATGTGACTGTGCACAATATTACTAATTAATACTCTGCTATAATATGCACAGTAGTAAAGTCAGTCAGAGCAACTGACTTTTGCGTGCTGGTTTGAATTAAGCATCTAATACGCTGATTAAAACACAATGAATTCATCAATAAACTGTTCCTAAACCCCATAAATATGAATTCTTCATCTTACCAAGACAAATTGATGCTTCTTCTAACTTCTAACCCCGTTGTTTGAGAGAGCAGAGGGCTATGTTTCACTTTGCTGCAAGGTGTCAAGGTCTTTTGGCTTTAAAATGGGTTTTCCAGTGGAGAGCGGTCATATATTTTTTATGCATAATTTGCATGTGCACGCGTGCGCTTGCGTCGTCGCTGCCCTTGCCCGGGGCGGCCGACACGTACGTGGCCGTGGAGTGAGTGATGGATGTTTTAGGTGAGCAAGTTGATCTCCTGCTAATGTAGATGAATTGTCCACCGTCCAGATTACGGCAGAAGGCTACGGCTGCACACAATGCATTATCGCACAAAATGGAGCTGCAGATACACCGTGGCTTTAATTACACGCACGTAAGGGCCACATTAGAGGTCCAAAACTGAACAAAATGTCTGTTTGTTGCATCTTGCTGTCGAATTGAATGAGTGTGGTTATGGTTAATATTACTAATCCCATCCACATACCAAGAGAAAACCCAGCCCCACCTCTGGCACCGTTATTTATTTCTCTTACTAATGTAACAGCTTGACAGCCTTCGCCGTGAACGGCGCGTTGCGCAATACGCTCGGATGCCAGGGTCAAATGACTCACCGAGAACTCGGCGCAGCAGCGCTGCTGTCAATTACAGACGGAACGGGGCCGAAACTGGAGGCGCATTCATGGAGCACAATGAGTAGCAGGTACAGAATAAACAACTTGTTGTGCTGTTGCCGTTTTCATGTGTGGTGGAGTGCAATTCTCCACACCACCACCACAACAACAAGCATACTGTGACATTAGAACGTCATAAAACAAAGCATACCCGTACAAGCTGGAGTCCCCCAAGCCTTGATGAGTGTGCTCGTTCTTCTCAGCACACGTTTACCGCGCTTAATAGTCGTGATCAAACCGCTAGACCTGCTGTTTTCCATCTTAATACCCAAGTGTATTTCCGCAAAGCAGGATTCCTTCTTTATGAATGGAATATTTTCATAGTTAGAGCACAGCGGCCATTGCTCTAAGGCCCTACAATGTCTGAGAAAAAGGGGTGAAATATGAACTACTGACTAAATATGCGCTAGAATACCCTCATCTTTTGTTCACAATCAGCTACTTGTCACCACTTCCTCCTCATTCATCCCTGCAAAGTCACCTTGTTTTTGCTGAGCGTCTACTGACTTTGATGGGGAAGCGTCAAAACCGCGCAAAACTGGACTGTCATTGGATAAATGCTGGGCTTGGTGCCGCCCATCGGACGCTGAATGTCTCTGGGGGTCTATGGGGCAGTGGGCTGGCCCGGATGCTTGGCTTCTGCATGATCTGTCTGAGGCGGAATCCCGTTTTGATTGACAGTAAAATGAGCAAATCAGCAATATTGAAGTGTAAATACCCACCCGAGTTTTTCATGCCATTGTTTTGAACTGATCCGGAGACTTTACGAGGCGACTTTGTCTTTACATATAAATAAATAAATAAACACATTTATGATGTAGGCCGGAAAGAAATGCGCTTCCCATACCTTAATTGCCCTCCAGCCGCCACTGAAAACCTGTTTATGATGTTGCAAATACAGTTTTTAACATTGTTAGAGCCCTCTAGACACAAACTAGCACCCCTATACAGTAGTCACCTTTACGCTCGTATTACCCACTAGAGTAGACATAATAAGAGAATGTGTTTTAGCTTGTTATTATAATTCAAACCTGCGATGAAAGCCTGTTGTTCCGCCGATCAAGTCTTGTGCTTGTGTGTCTCAGCCAACATTAGCGTAACATTACCGACCAGTGCAGAGTACTACATATCATCTTGGAATGCGTCTTCTGCATGCCTTATGTTTGTATTTTGGTTCATGTTCATGCTTAAAATGTAGGCAAACGATACGTAACACTTGCTTAAACGTGCATCTTTTTGGCTTATAATTGGCTTATAATTGACTTCTTCACTGTGTGTGTGGAGGGATTACTGCATTTCAATCGTAGGCCATTTAGCAATTTTTATGCTTGAAAATACATCAAATTTACTTCAATGTGTGTATTTCTTACTAGTAATGTCCAACAAAATTTAAACACACTTATATTTGAATGCAACAAGCAAAACAAACCCGGGTTTAATAGAACCTGGACTGAGATCACCTGTCTTGTCAGGGACAGATATGGATATATATGTGAAAATGAGGGACATTTTCCTGAAAAATAAGGGAAACCGGAGAGTTGACACAAAAAATGCAAAAAGGTGATCCAGACTGTGTATGGTGTCGTTCACATCGGCCATTTTTGTTAGGGTCACACTACCATCACACAGTGTCTCAAAGTCACAGCAAATATTAATATTTGTAACATTTGGAGAATATTCATTCATAATTCCAATATGATAAGTACATATGTATGTCTAGATTATATTTTCATATAATGTAATTAATACAAGTAAAGGTCTGTGTGCTATGTTATGTTACATTACAGTACATTACATTATATTATATTATATTACATTATACTATATTATAATGAATAAGTATTAGAGAAATATGTATTCAGGGCAGCAGCTCGGGGTTTAGGTGCTTGCTCATGAAGGGAACGTGAATCCCCACTTGCAACCATCTTTTTGGGTGTGTGTGTGGGGGGGGGGTCTTAACACCGCCACGCCAAGTCCTTATGGTCTGAGTTACTGCCGCCCCCTATAAAGAACTTATTGATTAGCACTGCGCGGCAACAACACATCTTAATGCCTGCCGTAAAATACTCTGTTCCCCCTCTCTGTGTGTTTGTGAGAAGTGTGAGGATAATTTAAGGTGCACTCGAATCTGCGTGCTGTGTTTGTGTACGTGCGTGCCTTTTGTGTCCCGGCTTCACCTTGCCCTAATAAGCATAAATCCCCCGCGTAACTGACTCCTGCTGTCAGGCGCGTGCATGGCCATAACTATAATTTTTCTCAAACTGCGTCGGCCTGTCCGGAACGCCGGGATATTTATACACGCATTCTCTCCCGGCGTTGCAAATTACCTGCCCCTAAACACAACATTATCGCTTGCTCTCCCGTACACACACAGGACTGTAAACAGTCGGAGTGGGTGTGTTTGCTGCCGTTAATGGTAGACATTTTGCTATAGCGTCCCTCTATTGTTTACACGTCAAAGCCAAAGGTTAACTTTATCATTCGCTTTGTCGTCCTCACAAGCTGCGGGATTTACGCCAAAACTCCGGGGAAGACAGACAGGTACAACGGGATCCCAGTCGGCCTGTTCCCAAGCATGGGTCTGTCAGATGCACGACAACAGACCACAAAAATAAACATCCATGGGTCTTGTGTTCTCAGCACACAGCAAATCCTTGCAGCGCAACAAAACAGAAGTTTGCCCGTAGATTACCACCGTGCGGCCCAAAATCTCAGCCTTTATTATTTACAAGCGTGCACGTCTCATGGCGCTCACAGGGGTCGATGCTCGGCTGGTTTGTGTCAGATGTGGCTACTTATCCTATCTTGGAAACAAAGGTTCGAGCTGAGTCGGCACTAGACATTTCTCACTGTGCATAGTTTGGGATTGTTTTGCCGTTGTCAGTAAAAATAATTTATTGTCCGTCTTGCAGGATCACCTAACAGCTGCGAGTTTAAGGCCGCGTCTCTTGTGGAGCTTTGAAAAACATCCCAGCAAGGTTAGGAACAAGGGCTTTTTAAAATGTCTTTTACTGTCCGGACAGAAATCCTCACGTTCCAGGACAAATCCTTCAGCTGCTGCTTCAGTGGTGGTGAAAAGGAAGTCGAACTTGTGGTCCCGGCAGAAGCAGCCAGAGGGATTTGTCAGGCATAGCAAGACATTTGGCTACTTAAGCTTCGTTGATAGCAATTTAACTGCGGACGGCCGTGCTATTGTTGTTTTTCAAAATAACAATAGAAAGTTAACATTCTATGAATGAAGTTGCACTTTTACAGGGAAAAATAAGCTCATTTGTCAGATCAAGAAGTCTTTCTTTTAAGATCGGAATAACACACTTGTGATTTGATTGCATTAATGGTCTTTTCTTTGCAGTGAAGTTGGAATTTAAATGAGAAAAAAGTAGATGCACTGTATATGTAAAAAACAAGGAAACTTTAGTAATAAGTATAAATATTACCAGAACAAAGTCATTTTATTATTTTCCCAGAACAAAGTCAAAATATTGCAACAAAGTCATAATTTTACAACAAAAAAGTCATTTTTACAGTAAATTCGTAATTTTATAAGGGGAAAAAAGCTGTATCACAAAAACAAGACAATCCTAAAGTAGTCAAATTTATTATTATTTTTTACACAAACAAGTTGTTTTTTTCCGGGAATAAAGTGAAAATATTACAATAACAAGGTTGGAATTTTACTGTCATTTTAAGTTGTAATTTAAAAAGTGGGTATTTGATAAGAACAAGAAAAAAGCGAAAACGAGTCGCTATTTTCCGAGAACAAAGTCAAAATATTGCAACTAACTCATAATTTTACAGCAAAAAAGTCCTTTTTACAGTAAAGTCTAATTTTATGAGGACAAAAAAGTTATTGTATTACAATAACAAGAAAAAAGGTCCTTATTTTCTGGGAACAAAAATGTAATTTTACAACAAAAAATCATTTTTTTACAGTAAAGTTGTAATTTTTTGAGGACAAAAAAGTAAGTATACTGCAAAAACAAGACAAGCCTAAAATAGTCCATTTTAATTTTTTATTTTAATTTTTACAAAAACAAGTTGTTATTTTCCGGGAATAAAGTGAAAATATTACAAGAACAAGGTCGGAATTTTACTGTAATTTAAAGTTGTATTTTAATGAGGAAAAAGTGGTGTGTATTTGTAAAAGTATTTGATAAGAACAAGAAAAAGGCCAAAATAAAGGTCTAGCCTAAAATAGTCGATTTAATTATTTTTTTTATTTATTTTAAAAACATTACTGAGAATAAAGTCAAAATATTGCAGCAAAGTCATAATTTTACAACAAAACAGTAATTTTATTATTATTTTTTTTTTACAAAAACAAGTTTTTATTTTCCGGGAACAACGTCAAAATATTACAAGAACAAAGTCGGAATTTTACGACAGAAAAAGTCAATTTATGTCAGTAATTTTATGAAGACAAAAACTAGACATATTACAAGAACAAGAAAAAAAAATTAAGTCATAATACAAAAACAAAGTCATAATTTCGTAATTTGCGAGTCATTTTATTACAGTTAAGATGTAATTTAATGCGGGAAAAAAGTAGATATACGGTACTGCAAGAACAAGAAAAAAAATCTAAAAAAAAGTCGATATTTTCCAGGAATAAAGTCGTAACTGTCATGATCTGCACTTTTATTGGCATGACTGTGTATTGTAGTTTCGATTCTTATGCCTGGGTTCTTGTTATTTCCTATTTTTCGTATGTTTTTTCCCTGCCTTACCTGATTTGTCTTTTCTTATAGTTACGCGCACCTGCTTCTCGTTTAGCTCTGTGTATTTAAGTTCAGGTGTGCGCACTCTTGCATTATTCTTTATTAAAATCATTACACCATGTCGAGACGATACCGTGACAGTAACTTTGCGACTAAAAAGGCAATTTTATTACTGTAAGGCTGTGATTTGATCAGTCAAAAAGTAGATATATTACAAAAGCAAGAAAGAAACTATAATAAAGTCATAATCTCTACGAAAAAGAGGTCATTATTTTCCAGTAGTAAAGTCGAAATGTTACGAGAACAGTCATAATGTTACGACAGAAAAAGTATTTTTATGACAGTCAAGCGTCATTTTATTTTACGAGGACAAAAATATCACAAAAAAAGATAACAAATTAATAAAGTTGAAATATTACAAGAGCAAAGTCATAATTTTATGACTAAAAGATAGATATTACTTGAACAAAAAAAAAAACTAAAAAAAGTTGTTATTTTTTACATAAAAAATAAGTTCTTATTTTTTTTCTGGAAATAATGTTGAAATATTACAAAAGCAAAGTCATAATTGTACAACTAAAAAGTCATTTTTTTACAGTGAAGCTGTAAAATTACGAGGGCAAAAAATAGGTATTTTACAATATAAATTTATTTTCTGGGAATAAAGTTAAAATTTTACGAGAATAAAGTCATTTTATTACAGTAAAGTTGGAATTTTATGAGGAAAAAAGTATATAGTAAATCTAAGTATATATATTACAAAGAAGAAGAAATAAGTGTTAAAGTCAAGATATTACAAAGTTGTAATTTTACAACAAAAAATACATTTTAGTGCAATTTTAGGAGGAATAAAATAGATGTATTACAAGAAAACAAAACAAAATAATGTTGTAATTTTAATGAAAAGAAGTCGTTATTATTCTTGAATAAAATCAAAATATTAATCATAGACCATGATCAACCACAAAACAACCATAATGAATTCTTTTTTGACAAACTGGATAGTGTGAAGTAGAGATGAAGACTATACTATTTCATACAAATGTGAAACCCGCAAGGCATGCTGGGAAGCTCATGCTCACATTTACCCCTGTAAACCCAAAATGTTCCAAAAAATAATCAAAAAATCTGCAAACTTTCGGGGTCGGGCGTGCAAAATCATGAATATGCGAGGCTCCACGGCATAGCAAAGCAGTATTTTTTCCCCGTAGTCATTTGCATGGTTTAAAAAATGTATGATTTTCTCGTCACTGGGGCCCTTCCACTCCTTTTTATTAACACGGTTTTCCGACTACCGTAATTACCCAAGCAAGAGCAGTTAAAGTATGCGTTGCATTCTTTCATGAAGTTTGCAGACACACTCAAATAGTGACCCTAAGCAGCGCTGGCCTTGGGGGGCTCGCCCTTTTAGGCAAGCCTGCGGAGGATAGACGCCCGTAATTCAAGTTCCCTAAAATAGTGTGTTGATTAACGGAGCCCCCTCCTCTCTCTATGCATGTTTACAGTGTTGTCATTGAATTTACCGCATTGGCTCGGCACGGGGGACGTGTACGGCTGGGGTCAAAAACTGCGGGAGAATGAGAAGCGCGCGCCGACAATCAATTAAAAGGCAACGAGTGCATAAACTTTGAACGTGGTAATCCAATTCAGCTCGGCAGCCTCAATCTCAATTAATTATTCACGAGCCGAGAAGCCGCGGGAGAGGCACAAACATGGCGCAACGTGTTCAACACCGCCCGAGTTCGTAGAAACCACAAAAAAAAATCGCTCTACCGATAATAACAAAGCGATAAGAAACCGATGATCCCGAAGACATAAGAACTTGAAGGCGGTCTGTTTCAAGTAAAGACTGCGTGATCCGGTGATGTGCCATACCATTGATTTCATCTCTGATTCCATACTGGGAAAAAATACAGGAGGCGACCGGGATCGAGACCGAGACAACGAACAGCAGGTGTCCGTGAAATAAGAGCAGCAATCTCTTGGGGGAATTGTTGTTTGAGCCTCTAACTTGGATAGGCCAGCGCCGAGGAGGGAGGCTTTGTTTTTGTTTATTTTTTGTAACTGCATTCCAATAGACTCGGTACTCTGTCCATTCTGGGCTCTCAGCCCAACCATATGCCTTTACAAAGCCGAAAGCTTTAAAATTAATGTAAAAGTGACTATAGGGGTGTAATTTCATGTGCACAGGGCTCTAATAATGCTGAGAACTGTATATAGAAAGTTGTAGACAGGTTTTCTACAGTTTAGAAATAAGAAATGCTACTTTGCAGACATTCACATAGCATGGTCGGATCTAGAATCAGTTAACATTGGAAAAAAATTGAGCACCCCTGATTTAAAGACAAAAAGTCACCGAGGAGGGAGGCTAAAATGCAGATTTGATTGTTTGGCTGTTTTTGCAAGTATCTGTATTCCAATAGACTAAGTACTTTATTTGTCCAGTCTGGTCTCTCATTCGAACCATATGCCTTTTGCAAAGCTGAAAGCTTTAAAATGAATGTAAAATGAGTGTAAAAGTGACTATAGGGGTGTTATTTCATGTGTACAGGGCTCTAATGATGCTAAAAACTATTTAGAAAGTTGTAAACAGGTTTCCATGCATTAACTACAAAAATACTCCACTTTTAAGTAATAAATATAATAATAATTTGCAGAAATTCACATATCACTCTTGGGTCTAGAACCAATTAACACAATAAAAAAATGTGATCACCCCTGATTTAATGGCAAAAATGTCACAGAGGGGCGAGGCTGAAATGCAGATTAGATTCTCTGGTTTTAGCCGGAATCGCCTCTTGGTCAAACAATATGCATTTGCAAAGCCATTTATTTAAGTGTATGAGTATAAACGCGACTGTAGGGGTGTTATTTCATGTGTACAGGGCTCTAATAATGCTAAAAACTGTATTTAGAAAGTTGTAATCAGGTTTTTATGCTCTAACTACAAAAATACTCCACTCATAAGTAATAAATCATACTTTACATAAGTCAGTTCCAATTAATGCTGAAAAAAATGTGGGCACCCCTAATTTAAGGACAAAATGTCCCCTTGGCATTATGGAGGTGTATTATTATTCGGTATTGGTTTTGTTATTAGTAACATTCCCACTTGTTCCAGTTAGTTTACACGTTTTTCCTCTTTTTGTTTAATTTTATTACCACCATGTGCCGTGGGCAGCTCATTTTTTTATTGACTGCGAGGATTTAATTTTCATAAATAATGCATGGCGGGAGAGAGAAATTAAAGACATAATAAAAAAAGTTCTATCTGCCTGATCTTGTCCCCGCTCTTCAAGCTGCTGCGTTCGTCTTGCATATCAACTACGTGTTCGCGTTTTTTTTTTTTTTTTTGCCAAGCAAATTGCCAAAACTCTTCCAGGAGGTTGGGAGTTTCAAACCTCGCCTTTAATATTTCATAAGCCAATTTGCATAAGTTCAAATACAAAGTCATCACCTCGACGTTCGCATTTTGATGCGAGCGCTTTGAAAAAACGAGGCAGTAGGAATCACTCGCCGAGGAGACGGCGGAATTCGACAACACAAAGATGATACATCATGATTTTGATGTCGTTGTCGTGCAAACAAAATCATCCACCGTATCCCCAACGGTTTTGTTCTTTTATCTGGAAAAAACTAAACAAATATCATTTAAAAACACACCAAATAAGGGAGTCATACGACAGCATGAAATTATAAATGTACTTAAAATACGTTTTCAAGTAAAATGAATATTGTTTGGGGAAATTTTTCTTCACTTGTTCAACAACAGAGGATGCAATTTTTCCACCTGACATTTTTCCACCTTTTGTTTGTGTCCGGCATGAACAGCTCCGTCACGGAATGGTGCTGCAAAGTCGACCCTGCGTTTTCCCACCTTTCTACGCCGTTCTGTATAAACGGCACTCACACAGAATAGGGGGAACGGACCAGGCATTTTTTCACATTTTTCTTTTCCTGTGTCCTCATCCTGTCGAAAAGGCACCAACTTGAATGATGACATAAAGTCCGCCACTAGTTCATGTCGCTGTTCTGTATAAATGGCACCGACATAGAAATGAGACAGTCGACCTGACATTTTTCCAATTTTGTTCCCGCGTCGTCGTGCTGTGTATAAACAGCGTTGACATGGAACCGGAGGACAAAGTCAACCTGACCTGTTCACCTTTTTTCCTGTGTTGCTGTTCCGTATGAACGTCGTGCGTGTCACCACACTGATAAGATTCATTCAGTTGCTTGTTCGTGTCACGGGTCTGCATAAACTGCACTGAAAGAGAATGGGTGGCAAGGTCGACCTGGCATTTTCCACCTATTTCCTGTGTTGTTGTTCTGTATGAATGGCACCACCTCTGACAGATGAGATGAAGTCGACCGTGCATTTTTGCTCCGTTTGTTGCTGTTTTCTATCAACGGCAGCAGCACAGAATGGGTAGTAATTGACCTGGGATTTTTCCACCTTTTCTGCCGTCTCGTTGTTCTGTATGAACGGCACTACCACAGACTCATACGACGAGTGGACTGCTTGTCCGTGTCACTGTTAAGCATAAATGGCATGGACACAGAATAGGTGGCCAAGTCCATTCATTCATCCATTTTCTATGCCGCTTATCCTCATTAGGGTCACGGAGATGCTGGAGCCTATCCCAGCAGACTTTGGGCGAGAGGCGGGGTACACCCTGGACTGGTCGCCAGCCAATCGCAGGGCACATATAGACAAACGACCATTCACACTCACATTCATACCTACGGACAATTTAGAGTCGCCAATTAACCTAACATGCATGTTTTTGGAATGTGGGAGGAAACCGGAGTACCCGGAGAAAACCCACGCACGCACAGGGAGAACATGCAAACTCCACACAGAGATGCCCAACGGAGATTCGAACCCTGAACCTCCTGACTGTGAGGCCAATGTGCTACCCACTCATCCACCGTGCGGCCCAGGTGGCCAAGTTGACGCTGCAATTTTACTCCATTTGTCCATATTGCTGTTTTGTATAAACGGCACCACACAGAAGCGGTGTCAAGTCGACCTGGCATTTTTCCACCTTTTGTCCCGTGTTGCTGTTCTGTGTGAACAGCGCCAACACAGACTGATGAGATGAAGTCCACACGGCTTTTTTTTGCTTGCTCCGTATAAACGGCACCAGTGCGAAATGGACAGACTAAGACATTTCTTCTTTTTTTTTTTTTTTTTTACATAGAGCTGTTTACTACTGTATGTACTGTATGCCACCAAGGACCAAGACTGTGGCAAATTCCCGCCTTTGGAAGTCTGATGACTGTGCAAAAGGGTTCACCCTTGTTATGTTGAAAGTGATTGTCATACATGTTTTATACAGCACGTCCAAACGGTTAATCCAAGGTTCTGCTGTGTGAAAGCTGCAGCCAAATGGGTTCTGTGTAAAACCGCTGCGGTAGTTAAAAGAGGACCAAGAAAGGTATGAGAGTGTTTGCTATTTGTTCAGCGTGACGCGTCCTTTCCCCAACTAACTGAAGCCAATTTAACACCTGTGTCACAGCGTGGGGTGGGGTTGCCTGCTTTGAGTGGCGATGATTAACTCACCCACTAACACCGAGACGAGCACCCCGAGGCGAGCGGGGCTCTCGCCTGCCGTGATTGGACCCCAGCCAGCGGCTCCATCGGGGGTGTTGATGATTACTGTTTTTTTTTGTTTTTTTTGGAGGGGGCATCCCGAGGTCCGGAGCTCAGAGTCTTCTAAATGGGGCGGCTTCTGTGGTGCTCACACGGAGGAGCCCGGAGGTCTTCGCTCAATGTCCAAATTAGGTCTTTAGCCCCTGGCCTATGACACACACACACACACACACACTGAGTCACTCTATGCGCTGTGTGTTTACTTGTTTGCTCGTTATTTATATGAAAACAGGACGACAGCCAGGCCGACGCAGAACACTGTAGGAAGGCAAAAGCATGCATTCTTTCATCAGTCAAGCCTCAACCCCCCCCCGCCAAAGCCATGTAAAAAAGAAGGTGCATAACAAAACTACTCAGCGTTTCATGACATCTGACAAAGACGTCGTGCAGGAGTTCTCAAGTGGTCTGGACATGGGATCCACATTCTCCAATGGTCATTCGTGACCCACTTTTGTTTAAGTCATCTTTAAGTTTCATTTCATTTCTATTATTTTTGTTAGCTTTTTATTTAAGGCTATTTATTTACTTTTCATTTGAATGTATTTTTTAAATTACTTTTCACACTTTTACTTGAGTAATTTTTATTTGTGTTTGGTTTTTTTTCTTACACTTTTTATCTGAAACATTTTTATTTGTGTTATATTGTTCACTTTCATTTGTTTTTAATATTTTTGTTTTACATTTTTAAGTAATCTTTTAAAATTTTGTTTATTTTTGGCATTAAGTTATTTTTTATTACATTTTGGTTTAAGCCGTTTTTATCTACTTATTTTTTACACTCAAGTAATTTTAAATGTTCATTTATTGTTTTTTTAAATCATTAAATTTAATTAATTACATTTAATTACTAATTAAATTATTAGTGTTATATTTTACACTTTTGTTGAAGTCATTTTTATTTGTATTATCTTTTACACTTTTATTTAAGGAATTTTGTTTATATTTATTTATTTTTACATTTTTTTGAGGTAATTTTTATTTTTTGGATGTTTTTTTTGCACTTTTAAGTGTTTTAATTTTTCTTTGTATTTTTTCCTTCATTTATTTTTTTAACTTATATTTTTTATACTTTTATGTAAGTTAAACCAAGCAAAGCATTTTTTTTAAATAGTTTGTAACAATAATACCCACAATTACATGTGCAAAGTGCATTTCAGAGGAATTTACTATGACATTTTAATAAGGAAATGAGGAAAAAATGTCAGTTGCATGCACCCAAATAATGCATATATTAACATTATTTGTCAGAAAGAACACCAAATCAGGTAGTTGACTAATAACTGTGCAAAAGAAAATCTCTTAAAAGTGCCTATAATCTGACCTGCGTATTAACCGAGCTACAGCAACATTGTTGTTATTATTCTTATTAACGTTGTTACGCCCAAGAACTACGTTAGATGCGTAGTGACACCTTGCCACAGCACATCTCCTGGCTCCTAGTAGGCTAGCCCACAATGCCTCAGGCCGCTAACGAAAGGTAACGCTACATATCGGAGCTGCCGCCACCGCTGCTGTGTTTTTGTTTTTGACGCTAGGTGTAGCGTTCCTTTCTGTGTTGCTATTTGAAATCATTGCACCCAGGAAGGAAGTCGCTTAGAAGGAACAAAATACTGCAAGTATTAGAAGAAGAAGAAAAAGCAAAGCACAAGTCTCACAAAATGTGCTGTAAAATGTCATTGCTTGGTTGCACGTTTTCCAGGTGGTCAGCATTTTGGCCTCGCAGTCATGAGATCGAGGGTTCGAATCCATGATTGGATTGTTTTGTATTAGCATGGTAGGAAAGTGTGCCGGTGGGTCCATTCATAACATCACAAAGCAGGAACTAGCATAAGAGCGGAAAACAAACTTTAATAATATCCATCGACTTTTGCATGCCAAAAGTCTCGCGCGAGGAAAAAAGTTGAGTTTTTGAGTCATTCCGGGAAGAAACGAGACAAAGAGTCATGACGACAGACCGAGTGGGCGCGCCGAGCGATTAAATGGACGGCGATTAATCACCGAATAAGAGCCCCGACGTGTCCGCACATCACAGGTTGCTGATGTCTAAAATGGCAGAGAGCGCTTGTGGATGGAACCTTCCATTCATTTGGTGCACTTTGACGAGCACTGAGTCACGACTTTGACACATGCAGTGGCTAACGTGAGGGGTGTGTGTGTGTGTGTGTGTGTGTGTGTGTGTGGGCGGCACAGACTGGAAACAAACCGAAACCTCAGAAATATCAACAAGTAGCCACCAGGCCGCAGATATTTCTGCCGCTGGCCAAATTAATGGTGCCAGTTGAGGACAGCCGCACATTAATTATTCATGGTGGGAACCCGTAAAAAAAAAAAAAAAGTTCAGCGAGTTGCCCTCCACGTTTAATCCATCGCACATGACTGATATCCTCGCTGGAGAACCGCAATCGGTCACCGAGTATGAATTCATTTTTCACGACAGCGCCTCGCCACCCCCGTGGGTCATCCATTACGCCAATATGTAGCTTTTAAATGCAAATAGTAAAGAGTGGATGCTCACATTTATTACATTTGCTCCCGTTGAGTCACTTCGTTTGTCTGCTCAGCTTAACTCTGCTCATTAGTCAACATACACTCTTTTTTTCAACATTTCTCAAGGGTTTTTTTTTTATTTTTGCTGCAGCATTGCCTCCCCGCAAGGCCGCAGAACAAGCCAAACAACAAAGAAAGGTACATTTGATCATTTCACGCCATAATTGTTAACTTTATTACTATGCATAAGTATTTGGAATGGAAATGGGCATTATACGTGGCAACATACGGGTGCAGTACTTATCTTCAGCCAGCAGAGGCGCTGTTGATTTAGTCTCAAGGAAATCAGCCATTTCAAGTTGGCATATCGTCAGTATTATTAAATGACCCATACAGCATAGCTAAATAATTCAATAAATAAATAAAACTGTAAGAGTGCAAAAGGAAGTGTGAGTTTGTGAATTGTAAAATGAATGAACAAACAGGTTTATGAAAGTTTATGACAAACTTCTATGAGAAAAAAAGGATTCAAAAAAGTTGTAACATAAATAACATGTCAAATTTGAATTAAAAAATGTATTTTAGAAACCCTGTTAAACAAAAATATCTAAACTATTTTATAAAAGAAATGTCTACATATTTACTAAAAATAGTTGTACTACTTAAAAATGTTGAAACATTATTTCCTAACTTTTCCTCATATTACATAAAAATAGTTAGACTATTTAAAAAAAATTGAAAAATAATTTTTAACTTTTATTTTTTGACTTTCCCTCACATTACATATAAATACTATTTTAAAAAGCAAAATGAATAAATGAATGAATGAATATTACGTGAAAAATAGTTTTTTATACTTGTTCATATTTCAAAAAAGATGTTGAGCGCTTAATGTAATATTTCTTATTCTCATATGAATTATGAGAATTATTAAAAAATATATATTTTACAAATATTTCCTTATATTACATTGAAATAATATATATTTTTTTTATTTATATTTCTGCACTTTTTCTCATACTACATATAGTTAGAATATAAAAAAACAATTTAGAACTTTTTCCCATGTCCTTTGTCTGATATTTCAGCCAATATGACTTGAGCTAAATGTAATATTTCTTAACTTTTTCTCACATTACATAAAAAAAGTTTTAATTTTTTTAATATTATTTTTAAAATATTTCTCTACTTTTTCTCATCCATCCATCCATTTTCTTCCGCTTATCCGAGGTCGGGTCACGGGGGCAGCAGCCCAAGCAGGGAAGCTCAGAACTTTTCTCATATTACATAAAAATAGTTATAATATTTAAAAAAATGTCATTTTTTCTCATATTAGAAAAAACATGAGAAAAGGTATTTCTCATATTTTAAAAAAAACAGCAATGCCAGCGCTATACAAATACTGTCCAAGGCATTAGAAAACAATATACTTATACAACTAGGTCGTACTAAAACTCCACTCTGAATCCCCAACGTCACTTCCTCTCCACATGTTCAGAAGACATTTATTAAAACAAACACAAGTGTGAGTCTTATTTATGTCTTAAATTGTGTGTGATTATTATCTCATATGTTGAGGAAGAGTGTGTCAAGGTGACTATAGGGGTGTTAATTCATGTCTAGGGGGCTCTAATATTGGTAAGAATTTATATTTAGAAAGTTATAAACAGATTTTGTATGCTCTAACTATAAAAATATTCTGATTATTAATAGTGAATCCTAATTTGCGGAAATGCAATTGTGGCGGTTGAGTCTGGAATCAAAACCGTAGTCTTTTATGTGCACTGTTGTGCAGAAACCGACGCAACAATTTGGCAGACATTTTTGCTGAAAACCGACACAGTTAATAGAATATTCATTAAATGCAATGGAAAAAAAATGCATTAAAATCCTCTTAAATTCTCTTTAGACAAAAAATGTTTGGGGACTTTCTGTTTGTATCACAGTCGGGTCTGGAAGCAGTTAACCAGCGTAAACGAGGGATTATCGTATGCAGAGAAAAACAAATGTAATTGTGATACTTTTTTGGTGCATTGAAAGACGGATGTGAGATGAAATGATTAAAATAAACACTGAAATGATAACGTAATTAATATCAACTTGTGTAATCCGATGAATAGGAAATGAGACAGTGTGATATTACAAATACATTTTTCCTTCATAGACTTCCTGTGTGTGTGTGTGTGTCGCTCCAGGCAAGCACTGACAGTTTATTACCATAAATATTTGATTGTATTTGAGAGGCAGTTCTAACAGTACCTTGATTGTGTAATGGCTTTACCTTGTGTGCGCACAATTGTTGTGTAGGTGACTTATTACCGCCAGACTCACATTCTGAACACACAGACACACACATTTGACACATATGCACACACACACACACACACCCACGCAGACGCACACGCACACACACGCCGGTCTGGATGTATGACAGCTGTGGAAAAGTCTGGGAACTGGCTGTGTTTTTAAAGAACGTGTCAGCTCAGTGGAGCGTTACCATGGCTCTGCATGGCTTTGGCCGCAAGCTCGTGTCCCTTTTCCTGAGCTAACTTAAATAAATACGCCTCCGTGTTCTACACTTGTGTGTGTGTGTGTGTGTGTTGCCGTACAGGAAAGAAGAGCAGCGTTAATAAAGATGTTCGGGAGAAAGTCGGGGTGCATTTGTGTGGACAAGAAACCATTTTGCACAATGAAGCAGTTTCTTTCTTGTTTTGCTCTCTCTGATCGTAGATTTTGCACAGTGGCAAGTGGCGAAGATGGTCGTCTCGCACGAAAATCAAGTGGCCACTCGTACATGAACATGACAACCTTGTGTACAAAATCTACATTTAATGGGAATGCTATTAAGGAAAAGGTCAGAGTTTGAAGAATGTGACTACCACTTTTGCTTTTTCTTTGGCTCTTTGTGACACTCAATTTCGATTCAATGTACCGCGTCGAGAAATACGTCAACAATCATCAAACTTACCCTAGAGTGTAACTGACACTTACGCTTGGACAGTAAATACAATGTAAAAAGAAAATGCTAGAAAGAGTTGCATCTTTGGGTTTTGGCTGTGAGATTAATGGGGTTAACTTCTTTTTACACTTGTGTGGCAGTTGGAAACATTGCCACTAATCAAGGTTTGACCCTGGTACGGATTCATCCTCTTTCCACTAGTTACCATGGGGGCACAATTTCTTGCTACAGTTGTTTTTTTTATCTTTTCCATCCATCCAGCCATCCATCGTCTATGCATCATTCAGCCATCCATCCATCATAATCGATGCATCATTCATTCAGCCATCCATCCATCATTCATCCTTATTCATCCATCCATCCATCCATCATCTATCATCCATCCATCTATCGATTTATCATCCATCCATCCATTCATCCATCATTCATTCATGCATCAATAACCCATCCATCCATCCATCCATCCATTCATCCATCATTCATTCATGCATCAATAACCCATCCATCCATCCATCCATCCATCTATTCATCCATCATCCATCCATGCATCATTAACCCATCCATCCACCCAAGTCTCTTTGCTTCACTCTGATGCAGTCATTCTGTTGTAGCAGATTAACGTGAACTGCTGCCATTGTGTGGATTTGTTGGAGGTAACATCTGGGCTCATTTTGTTGTTGTTCTGGTTGTTGTTGAATATTGTGATGATCACCAGCGTTGTTTTTTTTCCCCTGCACCTTCTCCTTTATTCCCCCAAACCCCATATCCCCTATGAGTTTTTGTAAAGAAAAACTAGTTCGATGAATTTGGGGGTGTCCGCAACGGGAATGGACTTTTTGCCGTCAGAATGTATTCCTGAAAAGCTTTTACTGTTTTTACAAGTAAGTGACGCTGGTTAACTTCATTATACGCTGTGCAATATGAGAATAAAGGAGCATCTGCCTTTGTATGTTTTAACTCTATTTCCATTATTATTACAGCAGGGGTCTGAAACTTGGGGCAGGTTTTGTGGCCCATGACTGGACATGTAAGAGTAGTGTAAATGCTAATAATTACGGTTGTTATACTTTTTTTTGCCGGTGCAACATGTAGGAATGCTGAACAAGGAGCCTCAGCTGTCGTTAACATTGTTTTTCTGTTTTTACATGTAGCATTCATGGTGGTAAGCTTCTTTTAACACTTGTTTGACTGTTAAACACTTGGAAATGTGACCCAATTCATCCTGGATATAATGTCTTATTGCATGTGGACCTCAGCCTTACCTTAGCTCGCGTTTCCCTTCAGCGTTTCAGACGTTAATTTAAACACCCCCTCTAACTTCATTCCTGTTTCTATGCAAGTCCACCCCAAACCGGGGATTACCCAGCACATTCCCGCTGGACGCGTCGCAAACGTAAACAGAAGCCCAATCAAGGTCTGCTTAGTCACTTTTCCAGTTCTGGTTGAACTGGAGGGAACACCAACGTCGACGTGGAACACACACATTGATGGTTAGCCAAGAAAACCATTATATGAAACTGTTGCAGCCGCGCTTTGCCGGCCTCGCACAAACACACGATGCGAGCGTGCACTGGAGCGGAGAGGGAAAGGCTGGCGTGGGTTTCCGTATTTATGATAGCCTTGTCAAAGCAGTCGCCTCCCTCCGGGGGATCATTTCGCTTTAATTGTACGTGCAGAGCTTGATTCACGGTTTGCTGTATGTGTGTGGTCCTCCGCTAAGATGACGCTTCCATACTGTACTCTAGTGTCATTATTTTCAACACAACTGCCACCATGCTATGTTGAAAGTCATATTCACACCTACATGTGCAAAGCACTTTGAGGAGAACACGGAGGAGTTACCATACGCTTGATAGCCAATGTTTTATTGTTCGTAGTTCATATTGTTGCAGCCGGACTACCCAGCATGCCTTGCGGGCATTTGGAAACAACAGTTAGGTGTTATGGTTAATTGTTTTTTGTTTGTCAGCCACGTAGTTGATTTATGTGAAGCGTTCACTTGCTGTGTTTTTGTTTCGTTGCACCGTGAGCAAGTGAGAAAATTTTCTAATGTGGCCCGTGAGTCAAAACGTTTGCCCACCACTATGGTGTAAAACTTCTTAATTATTTGCATCCAAAGTGGCGCAGACTTAGCACTCCAGCTGGTGACTCCATAGTTCTACTGGGAGACTTTAACGCCCATGTGGGCAATGACAGTGTGACTTGGAGGGGCGTGGTTGGGAGGAACAGCCTCCCTGACCTGAACCCGTGCGGTGTGTTGTTGCTGGACTTCTGTGCGAACTACAGTTTGTCCATAACGAACACCATGTTCGAACATAAGGATGCCCATAAGTGCACTTGGCACCAGGACACCCTAGGTCGCAGGTCTATGATCGACTTTGTGGTCGTATCATCAGACCTGCGTCCGTATGTTCTGGACACGCGGGTGAAGAGAGGGGCTGAGCTGTCAACTGACCACCACCTGGTGATGAGTTGGATTAGATGGCGGGGAAGGATGCCGGACAGACCTGGCAGACCCAAACGCGTAGTGAGGGTGTGCTGGGAACGTCTGGCAGAATCTCCCGTTCGTCGAGTCTTCAACTCTCATCTCCGGCAGAGCTTCGCCTGCATTTCGAGGGAGGACCGGGATATTGAGTCCGAATGGGCCGTATTCCGTGCCTCTATTGCTGAGGCAGCCAGTTGTGGTTGCGGCCGCAAGGTGGTCGGTGCCAGTCGTGGTGGCAAGCCCCGAACCCGATGGTGGACACCGGGGGTTAGGGCTGCCGTCAAGCTGAAAAAGGAGTCCTATCGAGCATGGATGGCTTGCGGGACTCCCGAAGCAGCTGACAGGTACCGGCAGGCCAAGCGGCACGCGGCTTCGGCGGTGGTCGAGGCAAAAACTCGGGTGTGGGAGGAGTTCGGTGAGGCTATGGAGCACGACTTTCGGTCGGCCTCGAAGAGGTTCTGGCAAACCGTCCGACACCTCAGAAAGGGGAAGCAGCCCCCAGTTCACACTGTTTACAGTGCGGACGGGGGCTTGCTGACCACGACTGTGGATATAGTTGGTCGGTGGAAGGAATACTTCGAGGCCCTTCTCAATCCCACTGACATGCCTTCCATAGAGGAAGCAGAGTCTGAGGATACGTACGTGGACAGTTCTATCACCGTGGCTGAGGTAATTGGGGTAGTCAAATCACTCCCCAGTGGCAAGGCTCCGGGGGTAGACGAGTTCCGCTCAGAATTTCTCAAGGCTCTGGATGTTGGAGGACTGTGTTGGTTGACACGCCTCTACAACATTGCATGGAAGTCAGGAACAGTACCTCTGGACTGGCAGACCGGGGTGGTGGTCCCCATTTTTAAAAAGGGTGACCGGAGGGTGTGTTCCAACTATAGGGGGATCACACTCCTCAGCCTTCCTGGGAAAGTCTACTCCAGGGTGCTGGAGAGAAGGGTACGACCGTTAGTCGAACCTCGGTTAGAGGAGCTGCAATGTGGTTTTCGTCCCGGTCGCGGAACACTGGACCAGCTCTACACCCTTGCAAGGGTACTCGAGGGTATGTGGGAGTTTGCCCAACCAGTCTACATGTGCTTTGTAGACCTGGAAAAGGCATTCGACCGTGTCCCTCGTGGTGTCCTGTGGGGGGTGCTCCGGGAGTACGGGATTGATGGTCCGCTTCTACGTGCCATTCGGTCCTTGTACAATCGAAGCAGGAGCCTGGTTCGCATTGCCAGCAGTAAGTCGAGCTTGTTTCCGGTGAACGTTGGCCTCCGCCAAGGCTGCCCTTTGTCACCGATTCTGTTCATAATCTTCATGGACAGAATTTCTAGGCGCAGTCAAGGTGTTGAGGGAGTCCAGCTTGGTGACCTTAGGATCTCGTCTCTGCTATTTGCAGACGATGTGGTCCTTATGGCCTCATCAGGCTGTGACCTTCAGCGTTTACTGGAGCGGTTTGCAGCTGAGTGTGAAGCTTCTGGGATGAGACTCAGCACCTCCAAATCCGAGGCCATGGTTCTCAGTCGGAAACGGGTGGACTGTACCCTCCGGGTTGGGAGTGAGGTCTTGCCTCAGGTGGAGGAGTTCAAGTATCTCGGGTTCTTGTTCACGAGTGAGGGAAGGTTGGAGCGTGAGATCGACAGACGGATCGGTGCAGCATCTGCAGTAATGCGGTCGCTGTACCGGACCGTCGTGGTGAAGAGAGAGCTGAGCCGGAAGGCAAAGCTCTCTGTTTACCGATCGATCTACGTTCCCACCCTCACCTATGGTCATGAGTTATGGGTCATGACCGAAAGAATGAGATCGCGGATACAAGCGGCGGAAATGAGTTTCCTTCGTAGGGTGGCTGGACTCACCCTAAGAGATAGGGTGAGGAGCTCGGCCATCCGGGAGGAGCTCAGAGTAGAGCCGCTGCTCCTTCACATCGAGAGGAGCCAGTTGAGGTGGCTCGGGCATCTAGCCTGGATGCCTCCCGGGCGCCTCCCTGGTGAGGTGTTTCGGGCATGCCCAGTCGGGAGAAGGCCCCCCGGGAAGACCTAGGACACGCTGGAGGGACTATGTCTCACAGCTGGCCCGGGAACGCCTTGGTGTCCTCCCGGTGGAGCTGGAAGAGGTCGCCGCAGACCGGGAAGTCTGGAATTCCCCACTGAAACTGCTGCCCCCGCGACCCGGACCCGCATAAGTGGAGGAAAATGGAATGGACTGGAGTGGCGCAGACTTGTGTTGGCCAAAGTGATCGAACATGTACTGCACTTTAAGAATGAATGACATACGTAGATATAAACTCAAAAATATACACTTCCCAGCGGAATTATTAATAGTTTTCCTGTTTTTGTCATGCCTATTTAATTGTTTATAAAGGCAAGTCTGTGTAACTACTACATAACATACATTTTTTTGTAATTTGAGTAATTGTTAAGTAATTGTTATTCACTGAATCATTTCAATTAAATGTTAAAAGTTATTATTAAATAAAAACAATCCCCAAGTATTTAATGAAATATAAATCCAATTAAAAGCATTAGCTAAGAATTTAATAATAAAAGATTAATTTAATATTTGTATTTATTTATTGTGTCTGTAGAAAGATATCACTTAATATTAATGTCTCAATTTAGTATTTGTTGTAACGTTTTCTGAATTTGAATTTTGGTCGAGACAGACGGCCGTCCCACGGAGCCTGGGTTCCGTCCAAGGGTTTTTCCCCGGAGGGAGTTTTTCCTTGCCTCCGTTGCCAAGTGCTTGCTCACGTGGGGTTTCAGGTGGTTGTGACCTTGACATGTAAAGTGCCATGAGATGCAAATAAATTTAAATTGAGTTAGAATCAAAAATAAATTATTATAGGATTTACGAGTATTATTATTAAATTCAATTGATTATTTTAATTGTATAAATTAATAAGCACTTTGACCAGCATTTTAAATATTTTTTATATACTTTTTAAGTCATATTTTCTAAAAACGTGTGATGACATACATTAGTGCAGTGATGCCCAATAATTTTCAGCACCCGCCCGAAAAATATATTTATAATGGTCATAATGCCGGGCCACCCTAGGGGCGCGCCCCCTGGTTTGAAAACCACTGCAGTAGTGTTCAAAATAATGTCAGTGCAATGTGTCTAACCAGATGAAGAACTGTTACTAGTATAGTTGTATTGCTACATGGCAAACAAGTTACCAGTAGGTGCAGTAGATTCTCAGAAAACAAACAAGACCCAGCATTCATGATATGCACGCTCTTGGACTGTTATAATTTTGAAGACTACTGCACTAATGTGGTGTCAGAACTTCCGCAACCCATCATCAACTATAAGATTTGGGAGCGTGCCTCTATTGCAACAAGGCGAGTAGATAAACACTACTTGATATCAGTTACCATGACAATCTCCGTGTGTTCCCGAGCACAGCAAACGAGAGGCTCCCGCGCTCACCTCCTGTTTAGTCGGGTTTCCAAAGTTCAGGCACCGGTTCCCGACGTCAGCCGTGATTCACCTGCTGCTAATGATTCATTTCATCCTCTCCTCCGGCGCAAGCTGGCAACGCGCTTAACCGCAAATCCCCGGCTCGCGCTCGCAGCCGTTGGTTCAGCGGGTGCGAAACGGATTACACCAGAGGCGCAGTTAATGAGCATCAGCGTGGCACCTTGGCATGTTAGCGTGGCCGCTTGTCGCCGGTTTTACCAGTCATGCCGCGCAATTTGTACAGGGTGCTGAAAAGCCTGCTCGGAAACCCGCTGACCCGAAAGTGGTTAATGACGGCGAGTGGAGCTGAACATGGTAACACGGAGACAAGAGATAAGCCCAAAGGAGGGTAACCGAATGCTGATTAGTAGCGCTGCTTATTTTATTTACCCGCCGGCTGTTAGTCGAGGGTCCGGCCTCTTCATCACGGCTGCTTTGGCTCTCATTAGCGCAGTTCAGTAACTCCTGCACTGTAAAAACTCATTAGGGGAGCTCATTCGCTGCCCCTGAAGAGCAACATGGCTGGTGCAAACGCTCCACGGCGCTCTTCACTATTGCATCAGCAAACTTAAACTCCTTACAGGTTGAATTTGGAGCTGGAAATACGAATCGTTTTGATCAATCTACAAAAAATGTCTGTTGCTCGCTTAGTGTTGACGCAGTAGAGGCGTCGTTTATCTCCACCAACAAAGGGCACCGTCCTTTCAGGCACCCCCTCAGCTGCCTAAGTGGACTGCCACCGTATAGCCTGTACTTGGGCGGGATGGGTAAACATTGGATGGAGTGAGGTTCCCTTGGGCTGGTGACGTCAGCACAATGGGACATCTCCATCCCCTTTTGTGCCCCCCTTATGTTTTGGTTGTAAATTTTGCAGTCGCTTCTGTGTACCAGGTTTGGTAACAAGTGAATGGAGTGAGGTTCCTTTGGTTGGCAAAGTTAGCGTGTCAAGGAGTGGAACTGAAGCAGTTGTAATATTTGTTGTGGATCTGGTAACAGCATCTACAACAGGGGTGGGCAAACGTTTTGACCCGCAGGTCACATTGGGTTAAAAGATTCGGCGGCGGGGATGATGGCGCACTTGCTCACGGTGCAACAAAACGCAAACACACCCACCGCAAGTGAACGCATCGCAATAAAACACGGCTGATGAACAACAACAAAGTGCTAAACATAACTTATAACTGGTATTTCCTAAATGCCCGCAAGGCATGCTGGGTAGTCCAGCTGCAACATCAACGTCAAACTATGAACAATAAAACATAAACAAAGTTTGTTTTGAACCTTTCAATGCCATCTTTGCCTAGAACACGGGCATATGACGTGAATTTCCGAGGCTGGCGATTTGAGAATAATAATTAATGATAATAAATAGAAAAACAGAAAGTTTCTTATTAATATTGCAATGCTATATGCCTAAAAAAGACTGATGTAATGTAATGCGAGGTTCCCAAGTTTAGTACAACGGTCTGTCTGCATCCCCTCGACAGCAAAAGTTGGGGTTTCATTTGAAACTAAAGTTGAGGTCACCGTGCCAGTGGTACACACCGTCTTATTTACAGCAGTGAGGAAACTTCCTGTGATTTTTTTTTAATGGCTCTTGAAAGTGTCTTCTCACATCACAGGGCCTTGGCTTGCATTGTACCTGTGTGCGTTATTGCTGAGCTATCACCACAAAACATTGTTTGACGAAGCTGACTCAGCATTTCTTCACCCCGGCACCCACCAACCGCCCCCCACCTCCATACAACACTTTTTTTTCTGCCGCAGCATAAATTGCTCCCTCATTCATCTTCCTGCCGGGACGCTCGCAGCCTCCGCGGACGTTTTGACCCGTTGACTCCTCACATCTCTTGTCTGTGTTCCAACGCAACAGCGGCGTGTTGGACCTAATAAGACCACTTGCTTGCTAACGTGGCTTAATAGGAATTCTATGCAAATGACGGCGTAGTCACCCTTCACGCCGTCTGACAGCAGGATGAGTCTGTATGATCTCTGCGGAACACCGCAGGGCTAATTCATTCCTCGCTCAAAGCTCATTATCATACTTTTGGGAGGGAAGTCATTTGCTTTTCTCTCTCGCCTTGATGAGCAAAGTTTATGAGGAGAACGCCTACGTTTGCATATTTAGAACAATTAATTTGCCTGTCCGTTGGTCTCTTGGTCTCTCCTTCTGTCAACCTCTCTATCAGCCCTCTGTGTCTTTGGTTGCTCCGTCTGACAGGTGATCCCCTGGCCTTGGGTATCAAAGTCTCTGTATTTCTGTCCATGTGTCTCTCCACTTATCCACCAGTCCATTCTGACTGTCAATCAGTTATCAGTCTATCGATTGGTCGGTCCATCAAACAGGTGATCCGTTGGTGGTCGGTGTCTGTAGTATCTACTGTATCTGTCGGTCAGATAGTGTGTCCGTTAATCCATCAATCTGTTGGCCGATCCAATGTATGTGTAAAATCTATCTTACTATGTAGATGATGATGTCCATCTGATTAGCTCTCCGTCCGTCAGTCCTATCTTATCCGTCTACCGCCCGGCTGGTCGGTCGGTCCCTCTGTTGGTCGATCACCTGTCCAGTATTCTGTGACTCATGTCTGTCAATTTATCTTCCCGTCTGTTCAACTGTTGGTCCATCTATTTGTGGATCAGTTAGTCCATTTCTTGAAGTCTATGTGTCAGTCCATTTCTCTGTCAGTCTGTTGGTCCTGTCTATCAATCAGTTGGTCAATCTGCCATTTGCTTGGTCTGTTAGCCTGTGGATCCTATGTATCTGTAGTATCTATCTGTTGGTCCATCCGTCTATCAGTTGGTTCTATGTATCTGTAGTATCTACATCTATCTAGTGCTCGATCCTTTGGTCCATCCGCCCATCAGTCAGCCTGTGGATCCTATGTATCTGTAGTATCAATAAATATGTTGGTCCATTTGTTGGTCCATCCGTCTGCTAGTCAGTCTGTTGGTCCTATGTATCTGTAGTATCAATCTGTTGGTCCATCCCTTGGTCCATCCGTCTATCAGCTAGTTCTATGTATCTGTAGTATCTACATCTATCTAGCGCTCGATACTTTGGTCCATCCGTCCATCAGTCAACCTGTGGATCCTATGTATCTATAGTATCAATCTATCTGTTGGTCCATCCCTTGGTCCATCCGTCTATCAGTTGGTTCTATGTATCGGTAGTATCTGCATCTATTTGGCGGTCGATCCTTTGGTCCATCCGTCCATCAGTCAGCCTGTGGATCCTATGTATCTGTAGTATCAATCTATCTGTTGGTCCATTTGTTGGTCCATCTGTCTGCTGGTCAGTCTGTTGCTTCTATGTATCTGTAGTATCAATCTGTTGGTCCATCCCTTGGTCCATCCGTCTATCAGTTGGTTCTATGTATCTGTAGTATCTACATCTATCTAGCGCTCGATCCTTTGGTCCATCCGTCCATCAGTCAGCCTGTGGATCCTATGTATCTGTAGTATCAATCTATATGTTGGTCCATCCGTCTGCTGGTCCGTTTGTTGGTTTTATGTATCTGTAGTATTAATCTGTTGGTCCATCCCTTGGTCCATCCGTCTATCAGTTGGGTTGGTTCTATGTATCGGTAGTATCTGCATCTATTTGGCGGTTTATCCTTTGGTCCATTCGTCCATCAGTCAGCCTGCGGATCTTATGTATTTGTAGTATCTATCTATCTGTTGGTCCATTTGTTGGTCCATCCGTCTACTAGTCAGTCTGTTGGTCCTATGTATCTGTAGTATCTATCTCTTGGTCTATCCGTCCATCATTTGGTTCTATGTATCTGTTTTATCTGCATCTATTTGGCGGTCGATCCTTTGGTCTATCTGTCCATCAGTCAGCCTGTGGATCCTATGTATCTGTAGTATCTATCTATATGTTGGTCCATTTGTTGGTCCATCTGTCTGCTAGCCACTCTTTTGGTCCTATGTATGTGTAAAATCAATCTGTTGGTCCATCCCTTGGTCAATCCGTCAATCAGTTGGTTCTATGTATCTGCATCTATCTGGCGGTCGATGCTTTGGTCCATCTGTCAGTGTGTTGCTCTTATGTATCTGTAGTATTTATCAATCAATGGAACTGTCTATTAATCAATCTTTTTTAATTTACAATTGATTTGTGGGTCTGATTGTCTTGTCTATCCGTCTGTCTATCAACCGGTCGATCAGTCCACTGGTCAATACATTGGTCTATCAATGTAATCATTCATGCTTGAATCTTTTTATTACATTTTACAATATGGAACAACATGTAGTTATAGTTATGTGTGTTTGTATTCAGCATGTTTGTGTGTGTTGTGTGTCAATACGTGTGTGCGTGTGGGTGTGTTTATGACCAGGTATTTCTCTCGGTGCTGGAACTGCTTGTTAAAGCATTTTTCAAAAAACAGGTGCAGTTTGTCTGAATGACTTCTCTGTTTTCTACACCCCCTTAAAAAACCTGCCTGTGTGTGTGTGCATGTGTGTGTGTGTGTGCATCTAATGAGCGCAACCTCAGCCGTCATGTCTGACAGCTAGCTTCCTGACAACACACCTAAGAAAACACTCTGATGCAGCACACATGCGCAGGCACACACACACACACACGCACGCACACTAGAGGAGCAGATGTGTTTGTGTACGGGTAAATACTCTCTTTTTGAAAAACAACACATGGCTCACGCCGCTGACAGATGAAAACATGACTTCTCCAAGGTGTCAACATTTTAGTGGCCGCCCTCCTCTGATTGATTGTGGTGTTTGGGAAAATGACGGAATGAGGCGATGGAGTGCCGTGGCTCAAAGCCGCAGATAAAGACCCCTTTCAAGCTCTCAGTTTCCACATGTAAAAGCGCTACCGCACTGAGCTCTTGGATGGAAGACGGTGTTTTGTCGGGCTTTGCGCTAAAAGCTGGTAGTCCTCCATGAAAGAAGAGTGCCTTTTCTTTGCAATCAAACAGGTGGATTTGTGATTTCTGCTCTTTGCCTTCTTACACGGTTGGACGGCGGCTACATTCATGCTCTACAATAAAAGTTCCACTAAATACTAATGCACGGGTTCTGAACAATTTGCATTCACCAGTTTGTGATAAAATACCATGAAAAGTACAACAATGCACAATATCCCCAATATAAGAGGACCCCTCTTTTTCCAGACCCCTTCGACTGCAATCACATTTTCATTTCCTAGCTGCTTTTTTGATGACTGCTTCATTGATCACCATTATTTTGTAAATTGCCACCGTGACTCCTCCTCTGTTGTACCAAAGTAGTTTTGAGACATTTTTTTCAAGCAGCTGCATAGTTGTGAGTGCCAGGAAGAAAATCCCCGACTTGCTGGTTTGCATGCATAATAGCTGTAGACCTCGAAAGAACGCTGCGTCAATATGGTATATTGGTCTATGCTATTATAAAAAAATTAATTAACTAGTTAATTTTAACATCTTATTAACATAACAAAACAATGTCTGGTAATGTTACATAAATAATTTTTTTGACCTGGAAACAAATAAAATAAATAAATAAATACATACATCCATAAAAAAATATATATTTTTAATTAGTTTAAAAACATAATTAACTTAACTTAATTTTACCACGTTATTAACTTAACAAAACAATGTCTGGTAATGTTACATGAATACATTTTTTAGAAAACAAAATAAATAAATAAATGATTACATATACACATTCATAAATACATTTATAAATTGATAAAAATATGAGTAAGTATAATAGGGCTATTTAAAAAAATCGAAAATTTCGAGATTAAAAATTGTAATTTTACAAAAAAAATAAAAATTAGGTGAAAAAAAGTCATTAAAAAGTAATATTACCAAATGTCAAACAAGTTCCCTGTGTTTATAGCTGTCTTTGGCAATGCCTGTTTGGATGGAGCATTAATATCAATTGAGTTTGGGTTAGCATCGTGATTAGCATAATCTCACCGGTACCATCACGTACCGCCCACTGTAATAAAAAAACACATCATATAAATAAATATAATATATATAAATATATATAAATATGATACATATTGCTTTATAAATAGACACAGTATAATATAAATATTAAATTGACTCCAAGACTGCAGGGCGAGCCGAGGGATCAAACCCTGCTTATTAGCGTTTAATAAAATGTGACAAAAGTTTTCAATTTTAACAAAAAACACGGGTTTGCATAAATAGTAGGATACTAACAGCATGAAATTAAAACAGGCACGGAATCCAAACAAAAACTGTTCAGGCGTTTCCTATTATTCTGAACTGTCTGAACCGTTTTTATACACACAAAAAAGGTCAAATTAATTTTTCACACAGATGGGAAAAGGCATGGGCCATTTGATTAGAATAGCCCATCTGTTTGGCGCGGTGGAACAAATAAAGGGCAAAACCAAATAAAACAATCCTCCTATTCTGATGTACGTAAAGTGTGTGTGTGATGGAAGGTGGATTTAAACAGACAGGTAGCCGTCGTTCTATGGGTGTGAGAAAACACACACACACACACACAGCAAGACTTGACGACGTCAAAAATTGGGAGACGTTGAAAAATAACACACTTGAAGCCAGAAGTACGTAGTTAATATTGTGCTGAGCTGCGGATATCCTGATTTACACCCGCTCCGCCGCGCCCCAACAATAATTAATAATCAAACAGACACCGGCTCTCCACATCTATTAGGTACACGTCCATAAAACTAATGCGGCATAATACAACAGAGCTGCGGTAAATCCTCCCCAATGGCCTTTCCAACGCTCTGTCTCTATTCAGTCCCTTTTGAAAAGACCATTTCTTTCGACTGACGCTTTTTCTTTCTTTTTCGCGGGGGGGTTTGGGATTTACGCAGCGGTTGTGGTGAGTGGAGAGGTTCCCCCCCCAGCGCCGCCCCTCACCCCCCGGTGTTACCACAATATTTTGACAACCAAGAGCACCTGTCAATCAACCATGTTGGAATACGACGGGCCGTTCCCATAAAGTTAAGCGGTGCAGATCAATAACAACCTTACATAAACTATGCCGCTCTTTTTATGCATTGTATAATTAATCATGTATCATTTCATTGCTTATGACCGTAGCCGCTGCCCCCATAGAGGTAGTAAAGTTGATGCTGCACTGACAGGCCACTAATGAGTTGGGTGAGCTGCATAACCGGATGCCAGTAGAGAAGCCGAGGACATTCAGGCTGC
Organism: Oostethus manadensis; assembly: GCA_024372805.1. Taxonomy (NCBI): domain Eukaryota; kingdom Metazoa; phylum Chordata; class Actinopteri; order Syngnathiformes; family Syngnathidae; genus Oostethus; species Oostethus manadensis. The sequence goes on along the minus strand of QODF01000100.1, from coordinate 1,357,447 downwards.
ATTCACGACCCAAAAATGCCAAGTTAGTGCAGTTTGCTTAGCGTTCACGCTGGTATTTTAGTCATGGGGTTGCCCCCTAAATAATGCACAAAGCAGGGGTGCTCAAAATGTGGCCCGTGGGCCACATCAGGCCCGCCAAGCATCTTAATCCAGCCAAATGTCTTTTTTTTTAACCTTTAATATCAAAATTTTCGGCAACATGACTTCCGGGGCTATCGTGGCACGCTTGCGTCACCGAAAGAGCCAATCTGTAGCGTGTAGCATGCAATACCCATGGCAAAGAATAGAAACATATATTCCAGCCGCGAGGCATGCTGGGTAGCATGTTGTGGTACTCTCTCACAGCATTTTGCCGTGTCGTTTGCAAAATATTCATTCATTTTCTGTACCGCTTATCCTCATTGGGGTCACGGGGATGCTGGAGCCTATCCCAGCTGGCTTTGGGCGAGAGGCGGGGTACACCCTGGACTGGTCGCCAGTCAATCGCAGGGCACATATAGACAAACAAACATTCACACTCACATTTACACTCTAATGGACAATTTAGAGTCGCCAATTAACCTAACATGCATGTTTTTGGAATGTGGGAGGAAACCGGAGTACCCGGAGAAAACCCACGCACACACGGGGAGAACATGCAAACTCCACACAGAGATGCCCAACGGAGATTTGAACCCAGGTCTTCCAGATCTCCTGACTGTGTGGCCAATGTGCTAACCACTCAGCCACCGTGCGGCCCCGTTTGCAAGATATGTTTGTTCAAACCTCTTTTTGATATCCACAGTTCATAGTGTTTTTGCAGCTGGACTACCCAGCATGCCTTGCGGGCATTTGGAAATAACAGTTTTAAGTTATGCGTAAGGTTTAGCACTACCCATGTAGGAGTGGTAGTTGATGCATCAACTTTCCATGGATGTGTGTTTGTTTTGTTGCACCGTGAGAAACTATGTACAGTATAGATGCCGTCTGTCGAGTTCAATACTTATCAGTGATGACTGGAGGGGCAGCTACCCCAAAAATGTGTTTATTTGTTTATTTATACGTAAGGACAAAGTTGCTGGGGATCGGTTAAGTCTCCGGATCAGTTCAAAACAACGCAAAGAAAAACCTTTGTGGATGTTTATGCTTCAAGACTGCCGATTCGTTCATTTGACAATAAAGGGATTTTGTCTCAGACAGATCATCCAGTCATTATGCAGAAGTTGAGCATCCGGGCCAGCCTGCCCCATAGACTCCCAGAGATACGGAGCGTCCTTTAAAAAAAAACATGTTTTTCAACTAGCTTCCATTCATTTGCAATGTGAGCTCGGGTGGAGAGACGCTGTCCGCTCTTCTCCAGCAGATATCTACCCCCTCCAACACACACTCATTCAGAGTGTTGAAGGTCAGCTGGGAAATCTCCCCAGGGAAGGATTTATGGGACTTTAACCTGGAATCCACCAGCATCGCTGACCTTTCACCACAGCGGCGTTCTCTTCACGTATGTGCCGTGAAGGCCACGTCCGGCCTTTACAACAAGCCAGCAGTTTTTGTGCGTTTGAAGGTTGTATTTTCACAGCCGCTTAACGGCAGTAATCATTTGTGCGTCCAGCAGTCGACGACAATTTGGTGGATATAATGACCAAAAACAACAACAAAAATGGTTGCAGTAATTTTGCAAAGTATTAGAATAAATATTTGTATATAAATTATATATATAGAATATATATTATATGTATTAGGAAAAAGGTCATTTTATGAGCATAAAGTCACAATAACTAAATAATTACATTTTCAAAGCATAAAGGTGAAATATTAAACGTTAAAGTTGGAATATTAATAACAAAACAAGGAATTTTTTTGAAAATGAAACATATATATTACAAAAGTAGTGAATATATTATGGGAATAAAGTCACAATGTTTCGGGGGGGTGGGGTCCAGGAAGAAAGTTGAAATATTTGTAAAACTGAAAAACAACAAAAGCCAAAATGGAAAAATGAACAGAAGATAAAAAGTTCATAATTATAATAATAATAATAATAATATGCTTTGTCACACAACACAAATCTTACATGGGTTGCTTTACAAATTGTAAAATATCAATATCACTTTAATAATGCTCCTGAGTGCATGAGAAAGTGGTAGCTCCGATTGACCACACGGTCATACACGAGCAGGTATATTGCACAACACAGCAGCAACAACAGAACCAATTTTGTAATAAAAAACACCCATATCTTCCTGACGCAAGGCATGCTGGGTAGCTTGTGGTAGTCTTTTCCCCAACTTTTCTCGCATTTTTGCTTGTTTGCTAAATATGTTGAGGAGTTCGTCAGAAACAAGGAGGCATTAACATACTCCTAATGTCCAATGTTTTATTGTTCATACAATATCCATGTACCCAGCATGCCTTGTGGGCATTCGGCAATAAAAGTTTTACTGTATGTTTAGCACGTACTTGTACATTTAGGCAGCCCCTTTGTCAGTTTTTTTTTAACCCAATGTGGCCTGCGAGTCAAAAAGTTTGGCCAACCCACGCGTTTGCACGTTTGGACGTTTTGTCTTTCATTGCGTAAAATGTGGCGTTGCGTCACGCAAACAGTAAACTGGAGCACTGTGGGCAGCATGTGACACCTGACATAGCGACAATCAAGTAGAGTGGGAAAAAAACGCATCCGCAAATGCCAAGAAAGGCTCCCTGCAACCATTTATCCCAAAATATGCTGAGCCGAGCAACTTCTGCTTAAATTATAGCCTGCTGTACTTATATCTGTGTGTGCGTGTGCGTGTGAATGTGTCTAGTACTTGTTTTGTACTTCACACCTGACCCCAATTTAGCTGCTGGTTGCGTCCAAACGCAGCGGCGGCGGCAGCAGCAGGACGCTAGTGGCTTCATTTGTCCTTCACTTGTTTACGCCAGCATCCCGAGATAATGAAAGTACAAACGCTCAAGAAAAACCATCAACAACATAGTACAGTAGGAGATGTTTTTTTTAAACTAAACTTTGTCTAATTGTAAAAGGTTAGCGCTGTAACTGCCTGATGATGATGGCGATAATACATTCAAGTAAACAAGTTCAGTTTCGTGTACTTTTTTTTCTATTTTGTTTTCATCAAAATGAATGTAGCTTCGTAGTAAACTTTAACAAAACTTTACATTGAAGCCCAAAAAAATACGCCATGAGTTTGGGTTTGTGGGTTATGGCATTTCATTTTGATTGATCAATGTGAAAAGAATTTGTTTTAAATAACAATTTCATTAGTTTGGTTGTATTGTAGCTCATCCTCATTTTATTTTCATAATTTGCGTTTAAAAAAGTCAAAACATTCAGTACACACAACGAATAGGAAAAGAGTGAAAAAGTACACTTTTGTCCTGAAAAATATAATAATATAAAATTATTGATAATAGTACATTAGGTTAAATAGGTTGCTAGTGGAGTATTGCAAGTTATTTTTAATATATTTATTTTCTTTTTTTTTAATATTCAAAATGATTGTAGCTTTGTAGCATTATATTTTAAAACTTTAAATTCTATCTAAAAAATCAAAAAAATAGGCCACATAAAAGTCATATGAGTTCGGCATTCCATTTTAATTGATTAATAAAAAATATTCTTAAAATGTAAAAAAAAAAATCATAATAATTATAATTGTATTATTTTGTAGTTAATTTTATTTTCATAATTTGGTTTAAATAAAATCTAAACATTATGTAAAATGATGAATAGTAAGGGAGTGAAAAAGCACACTTACTATTGGATTGAAAATATTTAATAATAATAATCCTAAATAGGTTATTAAACTATCTGTCGCCACTTCACGCATTGAATTATACGGCTTTTTCAGAATTATTGATTAATAAATCATGCTTTGACCTTTCCCTGTCTTATTTTTTAATGGTTTGTACTACAGTATATTGGGTAATATGAGCGTAAAGGGATTGTAGGGCTGTTATTTTATGTCTAGAGGGCTCCTATAATGTTAAAACTGTATTTAGAAGGCCTTAAACGGGTTTTTTATGCTCTAAGTACAAAAGTATTCCATTTATTATTAAGGAAATTCTTATTTGCTGATATTCACTTATCACGTTTGGGTCTGGAACTGATTACCGCCATCACTCTATTATTATGTCTTTTAATTTTAGGAAACGGTATGAAAAAAAATTAAATTATAAATGTGCTGCAGAAAAGCGAATTTTTATTGTTTTTTCCCCCTAACCAAACACAAACAGCTAAGAAAAAGAAAGTAAGAGAGAAGGACGCGTGGAAACATTTGAATGATTTAGTGACGGCGTGCTGTCCAACTTTTAGTCAAAGTGCAATGACTCAAAGTGTGGAGTGGAGCAAAAAGTGTCTATATATCACCCGGCTGCTTTGGCTGCCAACTCCTGCCTGTGGCACCCAATTTAATCATTGTCCCACTTCAGACGCCCTGCTGCTGACACTGTGTGTGTGTGTGTGTGTGAGAGAGTGCGTGCGCATGTGTGTGTGTGTGTTAGAGAGCAGAGTAATTGTGTTTCCATTGTTTAGGTGTCAACACCTCACGCTGGGCTACTTGTTTGCATTTTGCCAATTTCCGCCTCTCAATGCCGCCCGCCGCGCTCTCTGCATGAGACACCGCATTTGACATGCGAGCATTTAGCGTGTGCGCACGCGCACGCATGTGTGTGTGACAGCGTGTGCATGACAAGGTGTGTGACGCCCTAGCATTTGTCAGGTAAATGCCAAGAGCAGAGCGCTGACACCAAAGGGCAGTCGGAGAAGGCCAGAGACGGAACTATGGGATGTAAGGGGAGGTTGGCGGCCGTTATACTCCAGCGTCTTCACCTCAGGTGACACGAATCCTAAAATAGTATCGAATCAAACACCAGCAATGAAGACATACGAGTGTTTTTCATGTTTGTCAATGAAGTGCGTCATCGTAAGGAGCTGTCCAAGGTTCTGCTCATGAACCGCTACACACTAAAGGGGGAAAAGTTGTCAAACTGTGTTTCTTCTGTTTTTTTTTTGACGAATACACCACAAGGTGGCGCTGTTATTAAATCCCTTTTTTTTTTTTGCATTTTTGTCACACGTTTCAGTTCATCACAGAAATGGAAATATTAGTTAATGACAACACAACTGAACCCAAAATGCAGTTTTTAAATGAAACGGTTTATTATAAGGGAGATAATAAAAACCCAAAGCTACATGGTCCTATGTAAAAAAATGACTTTAGCCTAAAGTTAATAAGTGGTTGGGCCACCCTTAGCAGCAACAACTGCAATCAAGCGTTTGCCATAACTTGCATTGAGTCTCTTTACTGCGCTGTGGAGTATTTTTGGCCCACTAATCTTTGCAGAATTGTTGTCATTCAGTCACATTTGAGGATTTTCCAGCATTAAGCGCCTTTTTAAGGTCGTGCCACAGCATCTCAATAGAATTCAGGTCAGGACTTGGACTAGGCCACTCCAGAGTCTTTATTTTGTTTTTCTTCAGCCATTCAGAGGTGGACTTGCTGGTGTGTTTTGGATCATTGTCCTGCCGCCGAACCTGAGCTGCTTTTAGCTTGAGGTCACCAACAGAGGTCCGGACATTCTGCTCAGGATTCATGCTTCCATTTATCACAGCAAATCTTTCAGGTCCTGAAGCAGCAAAACAGCCTAGAGCATCACACTACCACCCCTGTATTTTACTGGCAAAATTGAGATGATCTTTAATGTTCTGTTTGTTCAGCAGTGGTTTTGGTCTTGGAACTCTGCCATGCAGGTTGTTTTTGCCCAGTGATTGACCTTAACTGAGGCGAGTGTGGCCTGCAGTTCTTTGGATGTTGTTATGGGGTCTTGGATGAGTCGTCGCTGTGCTCTTAGGGTAATTCTGGTTGGCCAGCCACTCCTAGGAAGGTTCACCACTGTTCCATGTTTTTGTCATTTGTGGATGATGGCTCTCACTGTGGTACGCTGCAGTCCCAAAGCTTTTATAACCTTTTCCACATCTCAAGTGTGATGAACTACAATTATGTTTTAACAGGGAGGGCAATCACTTTTTCACACAGGGCCAATTTTCTCCCTTAATAAAAACAAGTTTAATTTAAAAACTGCATTTTGCATTCAGTTGTGTTTTCATTGACAGCGCAACTTTACATTTATTTGATGATCTGAAACATTTAGGTGTGACAAACATTCAAAAAAACAAGAAATCAGGAAGGGGGCAATTTTTCACATCACTGTAACTCTCATTGACTTGAAATTTCTTACACAGCCCTCAAACAACAGCCACTGTAACTTTAGGATGAGTTAAGTCGAGTCACTGCACAATTTGGCACATTTTGAGCAAGATTGGCCAAAAAACATGGCCGCCACCAAGCAAAATGTCTCACTTTACGAGCAACTAATCGTCCGTAAGCCATTGACCTTTTGTGTAATAATGATCAGACTCAGCGATTGGAGGTGCCGCACATTTTTTGTTGAGACAAAACCTTTCGACCAACGTTGGGAGTCACCATCGGTCACCAGTCTCACCACCAGGCCGAGCAACTCCGCTCTTTTTTTACCCTCTATTTCACGTTTAATCTACTTTTTTTTTTACTAAGGTGACATTTGCTAAAACCAGACACCACCACCCGCTGGGGAAGCTTTCTCGAAAGCCCTGCAACATTTGTATGTATGAGTTTGTGTGCGACGCTTGGCAAATGTGTTTCATAAAGTTTCTTCACAAACTACATTATTCACGAGAGACACACACACACACACACACACGCAGGAGGCAAAGCAAAAGAGGAAAAATCTTATCTTCAAACACTGTGGCTTCCACTCCTATGAGATTCTTGTGGTGCGCGTGTGCGTGTGTGTGCGTGTGTGTTCTTTCTGATGTGGTTTTGTAGAACAGAACAACAAGTCTTTTTAAGTTTTATACAGAAACTCTTCAAATCCCCCAACGGATTGATAATTACAAACAGGACACAAATTATATACTCTATATGTATGTGTGTGTGTGTGTGTGTGTGTGTGTGTGTGTGCGCATCTGTGTGTCATGGGGCCGGATCTGAACATGTTTTATGAATATAAAAGAGAAAAAAATAATTACAAAGGGCCCACAGATAGTCAGATTTGCATGGTGGGATGAGCAAAAAACAAAAAAAACATGAAAGATGGGGAGAAAATATTCTTGGAAAGGGAACAAATCAAGAGTGTGAATATTTTCACAGACTGGAGGCAAAGTACTGAGGGGGTGCTTGTTTTTCAGCGGGGGGTTGGGGGGGTTCAGTTTCTTTTTTCTCCACGTGACCCTCGGTGGAAAAAGGTTGAACACCCCTTCAACTTCAATCATCGCATTTATTTAGGAGGGCGAAAAAACAAAATAGAAAAACATTTTAAAACATATTATTTAGAAACGTTTGCTTTCAGGTATGACAAGGAAACAAAGAAAAAAAGGATAATTAAATCACATTAAGGTAAATTACGGGCATGTCGTCACAATGGATAGCTGCCACTTAACAAAGCTGTAGAGGGAGCCCTAGAGCAGGGAAAAAAACAATAAGTAGATTTATAGTATAAACGGAATGAACGAACATATAAATGTTATATATTCCAAAGAGAATTTAGTTACATTTAATTACACCAAATTACATTAACTTGAATTAAATTACACTCTTAATTTCATCACAATTTTATGTCCCTACTGCCAAAAAATAATAAAATCAAGTTAAAAAGGCAGACATTTCAATCAAACATATTAAAAAGAAGAAATATCAAAAGTTAAAACCTACCTTACAGACCTTCCTTTGCACACTGAGGTGTCTAGGCCAACCCTTGATCGATTAGTTAATTGATTAAAAAGTGTGTCTTGATAGTTTTGTTCATATCTGACACTGTATGTAAGCAAAAATACAAAAACTGTGCAACCTCGGTTAGCGTCCGCCCCGGTTTGCGTGCTTTTTGGTTACAGTTGTGAATTTACACCACAGTTTTGCCGCAGTCTGCATTCAGACTCTGGTTAGCGTACAGTACGAAGCCCACCTTGTTGTGTTATTAATACACTATCTGTGCAGCGTGCGACAAAATTAGGTGCGTTCAAGGACCGTCAAACAAAGTGGGACAAAACAGCGCCCCCAATCAACATGCAAAAACTGTGGAATTTATAGTTGTATAGTATTTTGGGAATCAAATCATGCCCCGTATTTTCATAATTAATATCCCTTTACATAAAATTTGATGTAGTTATTGTTGTAGTTGCGTATCGAATCGTTTACCACAAAGAGATTGGTGCTCTGAGGTGGAGAAGTTTGCGTGTCCCAATGATCCTAGGAGCTAAGTTGTCGGGGCTGTCATGCCCCTGGTAGAGTTACTACCCCCCGGATTCGGGTCACCGGGATCCCCCTCTGAAGCCAGGCCTGGGGGCCGGTCGGGCACAGCCCGAAAAGGTAACGTGGGTCCAATGAGCTCACACTTGTGGGAGGGGCCAAAGGGGTCGGGTGCTAAGTGAGCTGGGTGGCTGCCGGAGGCGGAGGCCTTGGCAGTCCGATCCTCGGCTACAGAAGCTAGTTGTCGGTAGGTGGAAAAAAAGTATTTAAAAAAGTATAAACGACAATATGTTGCAATCTACTAATTAAATTTCTCTTCTGCAGTCACACGGGCGCTGTACCGGACCGTCGTGGTGAAGAGAGAGCCGAGCCGGAAGGCAAAGCTCTCTGTTTACCGATCGATCTACGTTCCCACCCTCACCTATGGTCATGAGTTATGGATCATGACCGAAAGAACGAGATCACGCATACAAGCGGCGGAAATGAGTTTCCTTCGTAGGGTGGCTGGACTCACCCTAAGAGATAGGGTGAGGAGCTCGGCCATCCGGGAGGAGCTCAGAGTAGAGCTGCAGTTGATGTGGCTTGGGCATCCAGTCCTTGGACGCCTCCCTGGTGAGGTGTTCCGGGCAGGCCCAACCGGGAGACGGCCCTGGGTCAGATCTAGGATACGCTGGAGGGATTATGTCTCACAGCTGGCCTGGGTGTACCTTGGGGTACCCCCGGTGGAGCCGGGGAAGTCTGGACTGCTGCCCCCCGTGACGTTCCAATCTTTGCACTGTGAAAACCTGACGGGTGTTTGTGCGAGAGAGTGGGGATTTATTGCTGGTTGTGTGTATTTTTGTACTTTGAATACTCTTGATGATTATGTTTGTTAAACGCTCCCTTTAAATTTGGTATCTAATTAAAATGCAGACTTAAATTGCAGCGATTCCTGGTGGACAAAAGTGAAGCTCAAACGGAAGGATCCAAGCATCCGGCTGGAATAGATGTACGCTTACCTATTTATCCAAATTTGGCCATGCAAAACACACATTTCATTCATTCATTCATTCATTCACTTTCTATATCGCTTATCCTCATTAGGGTCGCGGGTATGCTGGAGCCTATCCCAGCTGGCTTTGGGCGAGAGGCGGGGTACACCCTGGACTGGTTCCCAGTCAATCGCAGGCAATACTTCAGGTTGATCAAGATTGAAAAATATTCTGTTTGTTAAGTGTGCAGGAAGCGGGGGTACATGGCTTCTGGTCACTGTAATGTTTGGGAATCGTCGGTCCAAATGGATTGGCAAGGCTGCAGAGAGACTTTTCCACCAGTGGGGGCAGCAGAGAGACACCCGCTGCCTCTTGTACACACAAACACACACAGAAAAGTGTACAAACACATCATTCTAGTGCGTGCCAGGTCCTTAAGGCCTTAACTTGTTAGCTGTGATGGAGTGTTGCACGCCGTCTGTGCCTTTCTCTATTTCATTCCTCCCTTCCCTCTCTTTTTTATGCTCCTGCTCGCCGCCTATCGCTCCCTTAATCTTGCTTCCCTTCGCACTAAATCTCAGCGGCCCATCTCTCTCTCCCCTTCTCCTCCGTCCAATCACACACTCTCACACTTAATTCGCACTTATATCACACAGACTCTGCGCTGGGAACTTGTATATAACGTAAAGTAATCACTGGTGTCACCGCAGGAAGTCCAGGTTATGACGTCATGGCCGCTCTGCAGAGTGGATGAGAGGGTACATTATTCCAGGAGAGAAGTGTAATTACTGTGCTGGCAATTAGCGTAGCCGCCTCATGTTCCCTTCTGCTTGTAGTGGAATTGGCTTTGTCGTAATTGGAAAGTTTCTCATATCAGGACAATGTTGAGACCTAGTTTTGTATTTTTTTTTAATGGATCTGAAATTTGTGGACAAAATGCTATGGAAGACATGCAGGTGTACCCGAATTTCTGGTGTCTACATTTAGAGAGAAAAAATGGTTTGTACATACATAAGCCACACATGTCAGCCCATCGGACGTTGAAAAAAAAAAAAGATTAAAATCATCATGCAGCAACTTAACATGCAACAAGTGGGCAAGAAATAAACAAGACAAGTACCGATACTAGTTAAGCAACTACTGTATCTTAACTGAAGCGGGAAGCTGCTTCCAGGAAAAGCTAAGCAGAAGCAACGCATGCTGGGAAGCAGTAAAGATAGTTTAGATTATTTTCCACCAGTATTGGAACTTCTTTGTAATATTATGCCCTTATTCCTATAATAGTTTGACATTATTCCAATAATACAGGACGGGTCAACAGGAGGGTTACAGTTGACACTGACATTTATTTGAGCACTTGAATATTAAATATTTAAATGTAAAATGTCTAATATGTAAATATAGTGTATGTAAATAAATGTCTAATAAATGTAATAAGTTTTAACTGTAGCCCTACTTTTGGCCCAGGCGTGTTATCATGATTTTCCCCAAGCTAATATTGCAGAAATTACTTGTTTTACAATTTTCTTTATTTCTCATAATATTACAGTTGAAAAAATTGAATTGAACTAAATTATATTATTTTTCCTCATAGTATTACAAGTTCATTCTAATAAAACATTTTGCTCGTTAGAATGCAACTTTTTTCTCGTTATATTTGGACTTTATTCTCGTAAAATGACATTATTTATGTCGTTCTTCTATCTATTCTTACTTCTCATGTAAATATTACTTTACTTCCATAGTGTTTTGACTTTAGTCTCATAACCTAACTTTTTCCGCAACCTTATTTCCCCAAAAATTGCAAATTAATTTTGTTTTGTTTCTCATAATACTACAGTGTAAAAAAACAACAACATATTTTTTCTTTAATATTCAAAAGTCTTTATTGTCAATACACCATATAGCCATCAAGGACATACAGAGTATCGAGAATTACGTTTTTTCCCCTCAACCGTGCAATGAAATTAACTGTATTATTTGTAAGTATGAAAATGTAAAAGATATATTATATAGTATAGCCAGGGAATTTATAAGTAAAAGTATAAGAGGGCATGTACAGTGCACGGTATGCACAATCAACAAAGAAACAACAACTGTGCGAATACTGTGCAAAATATGAAGTAGATGCAAGTGATGAGGATGAATTAACATGAATACTGAAGCTAATGTGCAAACAATGAGGTAGCTAAAGGTCAATGTGACAGGTAATATTTCAACTTTAAGCTACTCAAATTACATTTTTTTCTACAAAAAATTAAAAAAATTTGTCAATTATTGTTAATAATATTTTCACTTTTAAGGTACTAAAGTGATATTATTTGTTTTCATAATATTATGCCGTTATTCTCTGACTTTCTTAAATTTACCGTGTTTTTTGTAGTTTTTTTTGTTTTCTTGTTAAATTATATTTTTACAAAGTGCCACGGACCAGTAAAAAAAGATGTTCCTCGGGCTGCACACGGGACAGCCCTGCTGCTTTGTGCATAAGCAATATAATTCAATTCAAGGCCCAGTATGGTCAAACAGCATGTGTGTTTCTTACGTTGTTTAAAGTCAAAAAGTATTTGATTTCCCTCCACATTCACTCAAATCTGGGAAAAGTCAGTGCGCTTACCGTGATTTCCAATTTTTGTGTGTTTTCCAGATGTGTTTGCACTCATGGGCGACTATTGGATGTGCTTAAGTTGAAGTCTATTGTGTAAGTAATCAGTCACGCCTCGTTTGACGTCGTCCTATCGGCCCGCCGGCCTCATTTACAAAAACAAACAAGTTTAATCAGAGCAGCATGCTTACGGCACGTCACGGGAATTACTTTGGAGGGGCTTGATATCGGCGTGGAGCGACGCGAGCGCCATCCGCCGCGCCGCTTGCGCCTCCGCTCGGCTTTGCAGGGGCGAGGGGGAGGAAGTGTAATTGTCACGCTGAGTCAAAGCTGCGCTCCGGCAGGGCAAATCTGCCAGCTTACATGACGGGCTGATTACCGAGAAGAGTGATTACTCGTGGAAATAATGATCCCGGCTTTTTTTGACAATGTTTGCACATTTATCTGCCGTTAATGAGGATGGGGGCTACAGTATGTCTGCTTTCTCTGTAGGGAAGGTTCTGCTTTGGGATTCTTACAATTCATAAAAAAAAGAAGGTCAAGGCCAAACATTTTTGCTTACTAGCAACACGTTCACACATTCTGCCATTTTGCATCATGCCTGCACCATTACTGACTGAGAGTTTTTTTTTAACCCTTTTTATACCAACAATGTCAACGTGTGAAAGCTCTGGGTTCTGTATAAAACACCGAGTTCTGTACAAAAGGTGAAGGAGGATAAATGCCAGAGCTTCTGTTTCTTAAGGGATCATTTTGGTGGGATCTTTGTGTGAAAGTACTTGGTTCTGTAAAAATGCAGTGACAGCTTCTGTTACAGCACTGGTACAACATTTTTGAAGGGATTTTTGTGTAGCAAAAAAAGAACTGGGTTTTTTGTAAAAGGTAAACAAGGGTGAAGGTCAAATTGGCAGTTTCTGATAGGACATTTTTTAGTGAGATGTCTGTGTGAAAGTGCTGGGTTCTGTCTAAAATGTCATGACAGGTTCTGTTACAGCACATATATGCCATTCTTTAAATACATTTCTATGAAAAACAAATGGGTAAAAGACGATGAAGGCCAAATTGCCAGTTTCTGATAGGACATTTTTAGTGAGCTGTCTGTGTGAAAGTGCTGCGTTCTGTCTAAAATATAATGACAGATTCTTTTATGGCATTTGTATGACATTTATAAAAAGGGTAAAGGGAAGGTGAAGGCCAAAACTTCAGTTTCTGATAGGACATTTTTAGTGAGATGTTTGTGTGAAAGTGCTCGTTTCGGTCTAAAATGTGATGACAGATTCTGTTACAGCACTTGTATGACATTTTTTAAATAAGTTTCTGTGTTAAAAAAAGGATAAGGCAGGGTGAAGGCCCAATCACCAATTTCTGATAGGACATTTTTAGTGACATGTCTGAGTGAATGAAAGGGCTGGGTTCTGCCTAAAATGTAATGACAGATTCTGTTATGGCACTTGTATGACATTTATAAAAAGGGTAAAGGGAAGGTGAAGGCCAAAACTTCAGTTTCTGATAGGACATTTTTAGTGAGATGTTTGTGTGAAAGTGCTCGTTTCGGTCTAAAATGTGATGACAGATTCTGTTACAGCACTTGTATGACATTTTTTAAATAAGTTTCTGTGTTAAAAAAAGGATAAGGCAGGGTGAAGGCCCAATCACCAATTTCTGATAGGACATTTTTAGTGAGATGTCTGTGTGAAAGTGCTGGGTTCTGTCTAAAATGTGATAACAGATTCTGTTACAGCACTTGTATGACATTTTTAAAATACATTTCTGTGCATTAAAAAAAGGATAAGGAAGGGTGAAGGCCCAATAACAAATTACTGATGGGGCATTTCAGTGAGATGTCTGTGTGAATGAAAGTGCTGGGTTCTGCCTAAAATATTATGACAGATTCTGTTATGGCATGGATTCTGTTATTCTGTATGACATTTTTCAAAGGATTTCTGTGTAAAAAACAAACAAAAAAAATGGATAAAAGGAGTGTGTAGGCCAGATCGTCAATTTCTGATAGGACATTTTTAGTGTGATGTATGTGTGAATGAAAGTGCTGGGTTCTGTCTAAAATGTAATGACAGATTCTGTTATGGCACTTGTATGACATTTATAAAAAGGGTAAAAGGGGGGTGAAGGCCAAATCGTCAGTTTCTGACAGAACATTTTTAGTGAGATGTTTGTTTGAAAGTGCTCGGTTCTGTCTAAAATGTAATGACAGATTCTGTTACAGCACTTGTGTTCACCTTTTTCTAAGGATTTCTGTGTAAAACAAAAAGGGGGGAGAGGAGAGTGAAGGCCAAATTGCCAGTTTGTGATAGGACATTTTCAGTGAGATGTCTGTGTGAAAGTGCTGGGTTCCATCTAAAATGTAATGACAGATTCTGTTACGGCACTTGTATGACGTTTTTTCAAAGGATGTCTGTGTATTAAAAAAAAGCACCGGGTTATGTATAAAGGTAAAGGATGTTGAAGGCCCAATCACCAATTTCTGATTAATGGGATTCCTGTGTTAAAAAAAGCGCTGGATTCTGTATAAAAGGTAAAGGACGAATAATGCCGGATCTTTGTTTCTGATAGGACCATTTCAGCGTGATTTCTGTAAAAGAAAGGAGCGGGTTCTGTAGAAAAGGTAAAAGTGGATCAGTGTCTGAATTTCAGTTTCTTATAGACCAATTTCATCAGAATTTCGTGTGAAAGCTCTGGGTTCTGTATGAGGTTAAATGTGCATCGTCCATTATGGCCCTGACAGAACACTGGGTTTTGTATAAAAAGGTAAAGGAGGATCAAGGCCCCATATTCAGTTATGGTTCTAATACGACATTTACTGCAGGATTTGTGTGAAAAACAACAGCACTGTGTTCTCCTGTGTGACAGGAGCGGCTTCGGCCTACCGCTTTAATATTTGCACGACAGAAAAGCAAATTCAAATCATAAATTGGCAGTTTGACTCCTTGGCCACGCTCTCATGGCTTGTGGTGGCGAGGTTGGCGGATCTTTCCATCCAAGGTGATGCGGGCGATAACATCCATGTAGCGCTCCGGAAAGAACGAAAGTACGGGCGGCGAGCTGGTGAAGCCAATTTTGTACATGGCTAAGTTTTCTCTTATACTGTACACCTGACTGCGTAGCACACACACACACACACACGCACGCACACACACAGAAAGATGCACACACACTCAAATTTGAACATTTTGGTAATCCTCTTTATCTCTGTGATGATAAACTGACGTTTAATGATGAAAAAAATCTAACCGCTGTTCTATATCCTGTTATCACAATTTGTGTAAAAAATTTCTACAAGAAATAATGCACTGTAATATATAAAAATAGACAAATATATCTATTTTAATTTGTATTAAATGAACGTTGTATTAATAATACACTCCAACCTTGTTTTTTTAAAAATAATTCGATTTTTGGTTTGGTATGGTTTTTGTACAATAGTGCGATTAATTGGCTCCAAACCCGATCACAATAAACTGATATAAATGAATCCGCGTTATAGGATTTGGTGTTTTGGTAGTTAGAGCATAGAAAGCCCGTTTATGACATCCTAAATATGATTTTTAACTTTGTTAGAGCCTTTTAAACATAAAATGGCACCCCTATAGTCACCTTTACGCTCCTATTATTCATTGTTTACAACATGATGCAACTCTTATGCTGTATAAACTTGAGTCGACCCCCTAGATAGCAAGCTAACGAGCTAACCAGTTAGACTATTGTCTTACACTGATGATACAATAGCCACTACAGGAAGTACACTGTCCAGAAAAGATAACTACTAATGTGTGAGTCTATGTTATCTATGTCATATTTTCTCTCTATATTTGCTATATTGGGCAATACAAATGTAAAAGTGACCATAGGGGTGTTATTTCACATATAGAGGGCTCTAGTAATGTTAAAAAACAATCCTACTGCAGGGAAATTCACTCATCGCGGTCGAGTCTGGAACCGATAAACTAAAATAACTCTTTGTGGAACGTGTTGCGAAAAAGTGAAAAATACGCTTTTCTACTTTTTTGCGTTGATGACTCCGAGGATTCCACCGCTGTTCCGTCCATCTGGGCGTTTGAGGAGAGTCGGGTCTGTTCCATGAGAAGCCGTCGCTCGCCGCTGGGTCGGACCGCATCACATCAAAGTGTACATCGCCGTGGACCGCGTTTGCTTTGAACGTCACACGACACAAAGGGTGTCCCGAAACCTCATGAAGCCTTTAAGTCATAATAAAACGAGAATGTATGTAATTAACCTCCTACTGATCGTCACTCACTGTAGATAAAAGTATCGTGTGCGTGTGTGTGTGGGGGGGTGTGTGTGTGAAATGAGCCGCCTGTACTGTACAGCGTGCACCGTGAGCCATAAATGACACCTGACAATGTAATTGCCCATCAAAATAAAAACGGGGGGGAAAATTAGACTGTAATTGCAAAATGATGTCTGTGTGTGTGTGTGTGTGTGTGTGTGTGTGTGCGTGTGTACCCGGCAGCCCTTCCCATTTCCACCCGGGGTGTGGTTGCACTTACAGGAAACATTTGCGTTTAGCTGGGGCCCCGTATGGGATGCCAACACGCCAACACAAGCACGGCAAAAAGAAAAATGGTGACTTCGTTTTTCTTTTAAGATATTTGCCACCTCCCGGGAAAGAGACGTCCATGCCATAAACTAACCTCTGTTCTTCAAAAACTGACCCCCTGATTGTGTGTAGTAATATAATACCTCATAATATTACCATTTTAAAAAATTAAGTATTTCTTCTTCAGTATTTAAACTCTATGCTACTGAAATTTCTTCCTAATGTTATGTTTAACATTATTATGGGTTACAACTTATTTTATTCTTCTTTTCTAGTAAAATAGTCCATCCATAAAAAATTACAACTTCATTTTTTCTGCCCCTGCGATTGGCTGTCGACCGGTCCAGGGTGTACCCCGCCTCGCGCCCACAGTCAGCTGGGATAGGCTCCAGCACACCTCAGCCACCCTATTAAGGATTAAGCGGCATCGAAAATTAATGACTTAATAATAATAATAAATATATAATACAATATTTATAATACAGTAATCCCTCTATTACCACAATTTCATAAATGGAATATTTTCATACATGTCAACCTGTATATGGCCTTCTAAACGCAGTTTTTTAACATTCTTAGAGCCCTCTAGACATGAAATAACACCCCTATAATCACTTTTACACTCCCATTACCAAATGTAGTGAACACAATGTCACATAAATGACGCTGCATTGGGAGAGAGTTCCTTGTTGTCGTTTTTACTTCTTGTTCTGTAGCTCATTTGGTTTGAAAAATACACAAACTTTTCTTAGATTTTTGTCTACTATTGAGGCGTATTCAACAGAGCTGAATTATTAATTAACATATTTTTGACAAACTATGATCGAAAGCGCGTTACTGTGCTTTACATGATCACACTTGTCCGAAAAGGAGTGGGAAGAAGCAGCGCTTGATAATAAAGAAGTTATTTATTCATGTACATTCATGTACATGACTTTAGATGAGTTTGCTGTCACACTGCACGTGACACAGTTCTCAAATTCCGTGTGGAAGTGGTAAGATACTTTGTCCTTCTTTCACACTTGAAACACTTTCTTAAGTTTAGAATAAGTAAATGGGAGAGGCTGCTCGTGTCCTTGCAGTGATCTCGTCGCCTGTGCATTACAGTTTAGAGCAGAAGTATAAAGATAATTATAGGGGTGTTATTTCATGTTTGCAGAGCTCTAAAAATGGTAAAAATCAGATTTACAAAGTCATTAAAAGGTGTTTTATGCTCTATATTCCATTTATTAATATTGAGTCCTATTTTGCGGATCCCGAGCGGGTCTGAACTGCAGTAAACGAGGGACGACTGTGTAGAAATCCTGCAAGGACGTGGACTTGTCTCATTGCTTTTTCCAGAAGAAAAATTGTAACTTTTGTAAAAAAAATTGGGGAAAAGGAGTAAGACATTGTACAGAAAAAGGTGATATTATCATGATTGGACTATTGACAGCAAATTCCTGAAATAAATAATAATAATAATTAGGAGAGATTTTGCAACAAATGACGTGTTTAGACATTTTAAGGTTTCCTAACCTTTCCTAACCCTTTTTGTACTGCACTTAAATGAAAGTTGGCTCTTGCAAGCTAGTCTTTCTTTGAGTCTTAAAAGTAAATATGTCCGTTTTGTACAAGTTCCACATTACTCTTGGTGTGAAAGTCTACTCCATTTCCAAACCCCCTAAGCTGCTGAAGTCGTTACTGCCGAGTGTACGCACCCTTGGATAGGAAAAGTGTTTTAGAGAGCAGTTTAAAGACCCGCGTTGAAACCTCCTTTCTTCTTTCCTCCGTCTCGTTCTTGTCTTCATAAAGCCGCCTTNCCATAAATGACACCTGACAATGTAATTGCCCATCAAAATAAAGACGGGGGGGAAAATTAGACTGTAATTGCAAAATGATGTCTGTGTGTGTGTGTGTGTGTGTGTGTGTGCGTGTGTACCCGGCAGCCCTTCCCATTTCCACCCGGGGTGTGGTTGCACTTACAGGAAACATTTGCGTTTAGCTGGGGCCCCGTATGGGATGCCAACACGCCAACACAAGCACGGCAAAAAGAAAAATGGTGACTTCGTTTTTCTTTTAAGATATTTGCCACCTCCCGGGAAAGAGACGTCCATGCCATAAACTAACCTCTGTTCTTCAAAAACTGACCCCCTGATTGTGTGTAGTAATATAATACCTCATAATATTACCATTTTAAAAAATTAAGTATTTCTTCTTCAGTATTTAAACTCTATGCTACTGAAATTTCTTCCTAATGTTATGTTTAACATTATTATGGGTTACAACTTATTTTATTCTTCTTTTCTAGTAAAATAGTCCATCCATAAAAAATTACAACTTCATTTTTTCTGCCCCTGCGATTGGCTGTCGACCGGTCCAGGGTGTACCCCGCCTCGCGCCCACAGTCAGCTGGGATAGGCTCCAGCACACCTCAGCCACCCTATTAAGGATTAAGCGGCATCGAAAATTAATGACTTAATAATAATAATAAATATATAATACAATATTTATAATACAGTAATCCCTCTATTACCACAATTTCATAAATGGAATATTTTCATACATGTCAACCTGTATATGGCCTTCTAAACGCAGTTTTTTAAGATTCTTAGAGCCCTCTAGACATGAAATAACACCCCTATAATCACCTTTACACTCCCATTACCCAATGTAGTGAACACAATGTCACATAAATGAGACACTGCATTGGGAGAGAGTTCCTTGTTGTCGTTTTTACTTCTTGTTCTGTAGTGCATCCCAAGGGTGGCCATTGTCTCATCCATGTAACATTACTGACACCTAGTGACCATTGTAGAACATTACATATCATCACAGCGTCTTTAAATGCGTCTGCTGAATGCCTCGTGTTTGTATTTTAGCTCATTTGGTTTGAAAAATACACAAACTTTTCTTAGATTTTTGTCTACTATTGAGGCGTATTCAACAGAGCTAAATTATTAATTAACATATTTTTGACAAACTATGATCGAAAGCGCGTTACTGTGCTTTACATGATCACACTTGTCCGAAAAGGAGTGGGAAGAAGCAGCGCTTGATAATAAAGAAGTTATTTATTCATGTACATTCATGTACATGACTTTAGATGAGTTTGCTGTCACACTGCACGTGACACAGTTCTCAAATTCCGTGTGGAAGTGGTAAGATACTTTGTCCTTCTTTCACACTTGAAACACTTTCTTAAGTTTAGAATAAGTAAATGGGAGAGGCTGCTCGTGTCCTTGCAGTGATCTCGTCGCCTGTGCATTACAGTTTAGAGCAGAAGTATAAAGATAATTATAGGGGTGTTATTTCATGTTTGCAGAGCTCTAAAAATGGTAAAAATCAGATTTACAAAGTCATTAAAAGGTGTTTTATGCTCTATATTCCATTTATTAATATTGAGTCCTATTTTGCGGATCCCGAGCGGGTCTGAACTGCAGTAAACGAGGGACGACTGTGTAGAAATCCTGCAAGGACGTGGACTTGTCTCATTGCTTTTTCCAGAAGAAAAATTGTAACTTTTGTAAAAAAAATTGGGGAAAAGGAGTAAGACATTGTACAGAAAAAGGTTATATTATCATGATTGGACTATTGACAGCAAATTCCTGAAATAAATAATAATAATAATTAGGAGAGATTTTGCAACAAATGACGTGTTTAGACATTTTAAGGTTTCCTAACCTTTCCTAACCCTTTTTGTACTGCACTTAAATGAAAGTTGGCTCTTGCAAGCTAGTCTTTCTTTGAGTCTTAAAAGTAAATATGTCCGTTTTGTACAAGTTCCACATTACTCTTGGTGTGAAAGTCTACTCCATTTCCAAACCCCCTAAGCTGCTGAAGTCGTTACTACCGAGTGTACGCACCCTTGGATAGGAAAAGTGTTTTAGAGAGCAGTTTAAAGACCCGCGTTGAAACGTCCTTTCTTCTTTCCTCCGTCTCGTTCTTGTCTTCATAAAGCCGCCTTTAACGTTGTCTCTATTTGGAGGTTTGACGAGGTTCCGGCCGCCGCTTTTCCCTCCGTTGTTTGTTTTTCTTTCTTTCCTCTCCGACTCCACAGCGAAAACCGCGGTGACCCCTACGACCGAGGGCCCGCTCAGGAGCCGGTGTTGTTTTTTGTTGCATTGCTCCGGTTGAACTCCACCCTCCGAGGTCAGGCGCCGCTCTTAGCGTCCCATGCGGGCTTCCAGCGCCGATGATCACACGGGTGCAAAACAACCTGATCAGACCTTTCCTTTTTAATGACGAAAGGTAGAAGTTTGTAAGGTGGTTGTTAAAAATTGTACATCCACATAACCTTGAATTGCTTTTATTCCTGGGAAATTAACTTTAGGGACTAAAAAGTCAAACCTACTTCCACAATTTGACAATGTGAAAGAAAGTGAAAGTGAAAGGGTCATTGACCTGATTGATCAAGTTTGCTTAAATATGCTATATGATCTTTGTAATTATGTTCCACAGTCTTTGTTTTTTTTAAAGCGACCGGTAAATTAGCAGAAATTACATTTACAGTTCATTTATAGTCATTTACAGAAGTGAGAGAAGCAGGTAGCTTGCCAACTTGTTTTGTATACTTTTCATCCAAATAGCAGTCATACCCAAATGTTGTGTTGCTGCTGGATGTTTGCTATATTTGAGTGGTATTGTAAGTTTGTTTTCTTTTCCAAAAGACGAAGGTTTAAGACAAAAATGACAAAGAAAGTGCAGCGCGTAAGGGACGGGTTCTTTTTTTGCAGTGTTCATTTCATTGATGACGGCTTGACAAGAAGCCTTTGTCTTGAAAGTATGGTATAAACGCATTTTGACAGGCAAGAACAACCGCTGTTTATGTAAGTTATGTCTTGTTTACATTTTGCATTCAAACACTATTCCACCATAGCGACAAGGCTGCAAAGCATTATAAATGTTATATAGACATCTTTTCACTGCGATATGTTGATGGTGGGGTACTGGGGCGGCGTTATCGGTGCCGACGGCGACAAGATATGAAATATATCAGGCATGGAACATAAACTGGACCTCAGGACACAGAATATGAATCGAATATGTTGAAGGACATGGTGTGTCCAAACCTTCAAGTGCATGCAAAGCATTTATTCATCAAACAATAGAGCAACCTATTGTTCAGTACAAAGGCTGTACACTTTCCTGCTCCCAGTTTGTTGCATAATGTTTTATTGGGCATTAATTATGAAGGTTAGTTGTTTTTTTTTATTACCAAGGATTTTTTTAGACACTGAATTTCTGTAAGAAAAGTTTTTGCGTTTGAATTTTGTGGACTGAATTTTTGATTTCACGCTGACAATGTATAAAAAAGAGGTCAGCAAAATGAATGTATTTTAAAATTCCGCTGATTAAAAGTCAGAGTTCAAACGTGCAGTTTGCTAAAATATGTTGCTTTAAAATTTCATTTTTTAAAAATCAGTGCATTTGTGCATAGTCACTTGACACAGGTTTTGCAAAAAAACAGAAGTGTTTGTGTGAGTGTTAAATGAGTGAAATTACCTGCACGGAATTTTAGGAAAACTGCACTTTTGGAGGGAAATTTTGCCCATCGTTCACAATCCGTTTGTGAGACATGAACACGTCCTTCTCTTTTCTGTGTGTTATAAACATATAAAATCAGCTAAAAAGAAGCAGCTAAGAAAGCACATAATGGGACACACCTGAAAAAAGAGGCAACAATGCTCCATTTATATAATGAGACCTGCGTAATAACCAACAGCGACATTGTTATTGTTATTAACACTGTTACGCCCAAGAACTATGTCATTGGTGTAGTGACACCTCGCCCCGCCACAGCGGCTAGCTACTATCTACTAGTGAGCAAAAGTTAACGCTAGGTGTAGCGTTCCTTTCTATGTTGCTGTGAGAAATCAGGGCACCCAGAAAGGAAGTAAAAACGACCACAATACCACAAAATAGTGTAAGTATTACATGTCACCATGAATGTGCCTGTTACTACACGCTCACAGCATGCATATAAAAGCATAAAACCTCGTTGGAGGTTTTTAGAGCTTTGTATGCAGAATAGGTGTGTCCCTTGACGTGCATTCATTAGCTGCTTCTTTTTTTCTGTTTTGATATTTTTAGAACGCACAGAAAAGCGAAACACATGTCTTTGTGTCTCACATGTTATTAATACACTTGTGCTTAGGAATTTTCATTCTAGGAGTTTTTAGACTGATTAAAAAAACAAAAAAGAAAACCGAAAGGCATACATTTGAGTGACAAAAATTCAGACACGAGAACATCTAAAGGCCAAACGCACACAGCGCTGTGATGCAATGTCGTGTCTGAAGTCCTGAAGTGGGACGCAGCTGTAGTCTATTTAAAAAAAACGCTCCTGGTTTTTTATGCCCAGCACCTGCCCAGCATCAGTCAGCTTTGTCATCTTGCCCCATTCGCACCCCCCCCCACCCCAAAAACGAATCAGCTCTTCGCCTGCAATTACCTCCCGCCACCTGTTCCTCATTTAAATCATCTGCGCCGCTGTATTGTCAGTGATTTTTCATTCTTTCTTGATTTCCGTGGAAACGCAGCGATGCCTTCTGCGAGATCGGCTCTGCCGCTGGTTACGGGATAGACGAGAGATGAGTTCTCTGAGAGGTACAATTGAAAAAAACTCACGTGCAAGGTGACAAATAGGTACAACCTGAAAAAATGGCTTCTAGAGAAAATGTCCAACTTCTTGGGGACCAGAGGCCTCGAGCCTCCAGAAGAGAATCATAGCAAATCAGCGTGATGTTAATGTGTACGATGCATATGCATGTTGGTGCATCATTACAACTAATATCAGTAAAAATCAAATGGAATAATGCAATAACTCCAACAACATGAAGACGGGAGGCCAAAATGCACTTTTACATCCGTATTCGTGTGTACATGGCCTCAGAATGATTGCACCCTTACCCGGTACATTGTCAAGGTATGGCTGGGTTTCACGTGACATCACGTCAGTCCCGCCTCTAAGAGGTGGAGGGCAAAAAAACGTATTCGTAACCAGAAGTCATGCAAAATCAGAGCAAAAGTACCGCATCGATGGAGCTCAAACAGTGCGGCGAAACATACTGTTTCATACTGAAGCACATACTGTATACAAGAATGTATGCATGCGCACTGATTGGCGGTAAGAACGCAAACGGACATGTTAGAAGCGTTATTTTTATTATGTCTGATATCAAGATAAGCGTGCACTGCTTATCCATCGTCTCGACTATGTTACGTTTTCATGCATCGCACCTCAGGCATTTGGAGCAAATCATTTCACGACACGCACTGATATTCCCTTAAATCTTCAAAACGTACCCCGTCCACACGAATACGGATTTGGAAAAAAACACACATTTCTCTCTGCTTTTTGGCCTCTCATCCAAACAGAGGTTTTTGTACTTAAAAACTAAGCTTTTGTAAAAGGGTGAAGATTTTGGAAAACTCCAGCCTCAGTGTAGTGTCCTGTTTAGACACTAACTTTTCTCCCACAGACAATGCCGTTCTTTCATCCCTTCCCAAAAACTCAGCAATTTAGCCTTTAAGAAATAAACAATGCACAGCCACCTTGGTTTTAGATTGGTCTATGAACCATCATTACATTTGAATGTGATCCTAATGAGGGTTATATCACCCAAACGACCACGGTTGGCGTAGTCAATGACCATCATTACATCTGAATATGATCAGATGTTATGAAGGTACTACCCAAACGACCATCGTTTTGGTGGGGTCCATGACCATCATTACATCTGGATGGGATGCTAACAAAGGTGATACCACCCAAACAAGCATTGTTAGTGGGGTCCATGACCATCATTACATCTGGATGGGATGCTAACAAAGGTGATACCACCCAAACAAGCATTGTTAGTGGGGTCCATGACCATCATTATATTTGAATGAGATCCTAATGAAGGTGATACCACCCAATCGACCATCGTTGGCAGGGTCCATGACCATCATTACATCTGAATGGGATGCTAGCAAACCTGATACCCCCCAAACAACCATCCTTGGCAGGCAGAGGCCCACTCCATCGTATCCCAACGATCGTCATTTGACACCAGTAAAGAGCCAACCATTCCTGTCTGGACCGGCCTCCTACTTGGAGGGTAAATAGACTGGGTCTTGCAACAGAGCTGTCCTATGTAGTTTTGAACCTGAACTAGACTAGAGCTGTCCTATCTAGTCTGACTGGTGTGTGTCCCACCTGATCTTTGAGCATGAACCGATGAAGCCTGCTCGGATGAGAGGCCAAACGTCTTCTATGACAACCCAAACAGTACAGTTGCGATCGATTGAATGCCCTGAGAATCCAATGACCCGGATGGATGAGAATATTCACCAGCAATACGTTCAGTGTATGAAGTCGTGGCTGGCGGTGCAGCGTCATCCCTGGTTTTAGTGAAAATCATTGGGAAGACTTTTTTCATCAGAAATGTTTCCAAAACCTCCTAAATGTTGCATTTTATTTTCGCAGGCTTGGCGTCAGCTAAATGGCTCCTTTCTCACACTGGAAAACAAACAAACAAACAAAATAAAACATTCTGTACAGTGAAGTGTAGAAATCCCACGAGAGCTAATCATCGTCATCATTTCTACGTTTTTCTCTTTCCACCCGTTTTTGTTTTTTTTAGAACCTCCGCGCCCGGCTGGATGCTGCGGTTGAACTGATTGACAAGCGGCGCCTGCGAGGGCTCTGTTATTATTAGTTTTGAACGACGGTCGATTGGCGTGGAGAGACTGCGAGGCATTAGTAATTGCACCAACAACACGGGCTGCATTAGCATGCTCGCGGTGTAAATGTTCTTATGGCTTCCCGGGGAGCCATTAATGAGGGGAGGCGCCCACAAAACATGCTAGTACTAAATGGTTAAATGAAATGAATGTGACTTGAATCCTTCGGCGTTCTTGCAGCATCCTTAGTGGTCCATGCGGGGATTTTTGGTGGCTGATAAAATGAGGTTTCTACAGTTTCTAATCAGCTGGCGAATTGATTATGAAAACCCCGAGCAGAAGTCGTCTCGGTGGTTTTAATTTGGTCCCAACTAAACAAATACCGCAGGGCATGGGGGAGGGATGATCTTCTCAGTCTGTCAGTGGAGCAGGGCGGTGATAGTAATCTGCCACTGCCACTGTTCTTCTGTTGGGAGATTATGGTGTGAATTGGATGGCGCTGGTTGTCCATGACGGAAAGGAGCCTCCTCGGTGTCCTTTGCTCTGCCACACGTATCAGGCTGCCCGGCTCAGTGCCAATGACTGAGCCTGCCTTGGGAGCAGCTTCCTAGCAAAGCAAAGCAAGCGAGTTGTCTACAAACTGCTTTACAAACTATTTTTTTGTAAAGCTATGCATGCAAATATGCTAAGAAGTGATGTATATTTTAAAGAAAAAACATAATCTGAGTTATAGGTGGTGATATAGGTGGAAAATCTAGGAACCGCAATCATTGCTCATTTTTGCTGTTTTTTAAAATTTCCTTTCTTTAAAAATAATCTCTGCAGTTTATTTTTGTAATATTATGTCTTCAGTTGCATAGTATTTACATTATATTCCTTTTTTCCCATCCTAATTTTTCAAAAATTATTATTATTTTTTTCTCATCATATTACGACTTTAAAAAAACATTAATTTCTTGGCATGGCATTATTTTTTCTCATATTATTTTGACTCGTACAGATGTTTTTCTTTTCATTTCTGCTGTTGTTTTTGTTTTTTCAGCCATTTATCTTTTTTCTTGTCAATTATCTTCTCATAGTTATGACTTTTCATATTTTGACTTTATTACTTTTTCATTTATTGTTTTGTTTAGTTTTTAAATTACTTGTCTCTATTTTATTATTTCAACTAGCTACTAAATTAATGTCCATAATATTATGACTTTTTCCCGTTGGATTACAACATTTATGTCTTGATATTTTTAATATATTCCTGTAAAATTACTGCTGATAGTTATATTTTTGCTGCTTCTGTATTTTTTTGTTAAATTCTATTTTTAGATTGCCGCGGACCTATAAAAAAACAGCACAGGGTTGCAAATGACCCTCGGGTCGCAGTTTGTCCTACTCCAGATCATTTGGTTGCGGAAATATTGACTCCCATTGCACAAAATCCTTGAAATTGCCACAAATGTGTTAGGAAGAGCACACTAGAGATGGAAATCAATAATCAAAATGTTGGTACTTTTGATACATCAAATATCAGATTTTTCTGATGTTGTATATTAGCTTGGGCTATATTGTCTATCACCTCGCTACTTCAATATACTTCAGTCACTATGCTGTGATTTGAAATGCTGTACACTGCTTTTTAAAACGTATTGAACTCATTTGTTTGTACAAAGTATCAGATGCGCGTTTTTTTTGTCAGTGTGAATGACCACATAAAAAAATCAGATTTATACAAAAAATCCAAATCCCCTGCAGTGTGAACGTAGCAGATGTCTCTCAAGTGGCCTGGGAATAACTCGGGATCCGCCCGGAGGAGCTGGACAAAGTACCCGGGGAGAGGGAAGCTTAGGCTGCTGTCCCCTCGAGCTGACCGCAGATAAGCGAAAGAAGATGGATGGATTATAACCAAAACATTTATACACATGATTTCCCTACAAAATTCTCAAGGGACTTTTCCGTGTGCAGAAATGTGGGTTCCGATGTCATGTTTGTTTTGAGTCTGTCCTCTGAGTTATGACAGCCCATCGCCGGGCAAACGCCTGGCAAACAGTTTGCGTTTACGTGCGTGCGTACGTGCGTGTCACTCCGCATCCACCGCTATTATGAGCGTCAGTCAGGCGAGGAGAGCAGAGAAGACCGATGAGAATGATTGAGGGGGCAAGACAACAGTGGATGATGCTCACACGCACACACACTGACAGACAGCGGGAAAGAGTGTGTGTTAAATGAGTCTCTTCACAGAGGTCTTCATTCATAACTACCAAACCTTCAGCAGTCATCTGGAGGAGCGTCAACTTATTAATCAGTCAATCAGGAGCGTGTGTGCGCATGGAATTCATGTACAGCAGCACAACACAGCAGCAACAGAACCAGTGTTGTAATAGCGTTAAGGGTTCACTTGCAATGCTAGCGCCGATGGGTTCACTGTTAAAACAACGGCGAGTGTAACACTTTGAACATTTTAAAGTGCACACAGAGGTAGATAAGCTGCAGCTACCGCCGTCTAGTGGAGCTTTTTTGAAATGAAACCAAAATGAATTTTGTTTATCTGTCGGGAGGCGGGCCCTGGACTAGTCACTGGTTACAAATAGACCAGGGTTGTCCAAAGTGCAGCCCGGGGGCTGTTTGTGGTCCGGGCTGTGTTTTTACTGGCACCACATTCTAATACATCATTTTAGTAGCATTTAGTTGAAATATTGCGGTACCAAGGAAAAAATACGTTATTTGTAATGCCATAATATAATGAGAAAGAAAAGTTATAATGGGAATAAAGTAAGAATTAAATACGTGGGGAAACAATTTACAAGAAAAAAGTAGAAATTGTAAAAAAACAAACAAACAAAACATTATAAATGGATAAAGAATAAAGTCTTATAACAAGAAAAACAGTTCAGGAGAATCAACTTGTAATATTTTGATAAAAATAATGTCATTTTAGTAGCAAGGGGTTGAATATTAAATAAAAAGTATATATTTTATTTAAGTTGTAGTATGAGAAACAGTCAAAACAAAATTTAGTGGTAATATATGAAAAATAGGTTGGGGAAAAATGAGAATATTATGGGAATAAAGTCATAATATTTCAAAAAGCAAATTTACAAAGATTATTTAAAAAGAATGTTGGGAATAAGAATTAATTTTAAAAAAAGCGAAAAAGTAAAAAAAAAGCTGAGATGCACAAACAAAATATCTAAGTGGCCCCCGCATCCTTTCATTTTTCAGTACGTGGCCCTAGGTGGGAAAAGTTAGGACATCCCTGATATCGTCAAGCCATCATTCACAGCAATTTAACATGCATGGATTTTTTCTGAATGTGGGAGGAAACCGGAGTACCCAAAGGAAACCCCCACACGCACGAGGGAGAACCTGCAAACTCCGACCCAGATCTTCCAGATCTCCTCTCTGTGTGGCCAACATGCTAACCCCTCGGCCGAGTATCTTAAAAAAACAATAATGGGTTCAAAAGACAAATTGAACACATTAACAACAAAACAAAAACAAATTACATTTGGAGGTCGCCTACAGCCACAGTGCCAAATGTGAGACCACGCACAATCCAACTACAGGAGAGCCTGTTAATTGAATGCAGAAGTTAACTGGAACCGTCCTTGACTTTATGGGGTTAATACAAAGCAGAAGATAGATGTGAAAAACACAAAGCATACACTACTTGTTTGTGTGTGTGTGTGTGTGTGTGCACTATAAGAATGCAGAGTGTGTAGTTGATGACAGTGTCTGATCAGTAAGCTGCACCTTGATTGCGGAGGGAGTGTGTGTTGATTGCAAGGTGTGTGTGTGCTGATTGCAGAGTAATGCAGATCAGATGAAGCAAGAAATCGGCTTTTTGGCTCCATCAATCATCCCCCCTCCTACCCTCCCGCCCTCCCTCCATCCATCCAGGCTCATTTCTGCACTTTGACTTTCTCCATCTTTTGTTTTCGCTCTTTCTTCCCCCCGTTTGCCGCCGCCCCCACCTTTTATCGCCACGCCGCATTCACGGCTTCCCGTATTTAACGTGCCGTTGACGCGTCGGATTTCACACATTACGCACACGCGTGTGCGGGTTCTTGTCACAGGTGACATTTCCCAGTGAGAGCTGGGGGATCACGAGTGTGCCGATGCAAGCCCTTTGTTTGCATTCAAACAGGAAAGGTAGCGTTTTAGATACGAATGAGGGACAAAATCGCCGCAAATTCAAGTGCAAAATAATACATCATAAGTTAATAAATGCAATTTTCTGTGTTTTTATCGCTTCATCTCTGTTGGAATGATCTGCTCAGTCTTTCAGTTTAGCAGGACAGTCATAGTAATCTTGCCCAAAGTCAGCTGGAATAGGCTCCAGCATACCCGCGACCCTAATGAGGATAAGCGGCATAGAAAATGGATGGACGAAGGATAGTAATCTGCCACTCTAACTACTCCTCTGTTGGGAGATGATGCCGTGCATTAGATACTCAACTTTGGCCTTTTATTTCTATGACTATTATTTTGGTAGCGTTATTCTTACTAGTAGTAGCAGTAGTTCTAGTATGGTGCTGTATGGTAAGTTATTGAATTTGCAGTGTTTTATAATAAAATGCTTAAGAAGTTGTTACTCCTTGTCAACAGTAAAACAGTCTAAAATATATAAATATATATAAAATAAATAATAATAACAATAAACAAATACAATCATAATAATAGGTCATCCAAAAAAAAGAAAGAAATAAAAATGAATAAAAAGGTAACGTAAAAATTTACGTTTTTATTAAATACATTTTTAAAAGTAAAAAAAAGGTGTCACAGGCGTCCCCGGTTGCGATTATTGCTACCTCTCCATATTGTGTTTTTCAAAAATGAATTAAATGATCGCTATTGCGTGGTACACTATGGCAAACTATATGTCAAAACATACAAGTGATATGTAGTATTTTGCTCACGAGATGGCAAAAATGGCACAAAACATAGAGCCATTACCTTATATTACATTTCCTTAACAGTGCATGATGTCAGCCATGGCATGTACAACATGACAGAGGTAAAAGAAAAAAAATGTTCTCATCTCATCTTGTGTGGAAGTGGTACAATTTTGGCTTCTGGAAATGAATGTGAGGCTAAGTGGTTAGCTCCCCAGCTTGCTAGCTTGCTAGCTTGAGTACTTATTTTATAGCTACAGGGCCGTAATAATGTTAAAAGCCTGTTTTTAATGTCGTAAACAGGTTTTCTATGCTCTAACTACAAAATGTTTGTTTTTAACAACAATTTATGCCTGAATCGTTACACTTTTTTTAACGGTTATTGTACAATATCGCTCATAGTCATTTGGGCACAAGGCAATCTTGCGTCCAAACAAAGCACCCCGTGTGTTTTTTATCAAGTGTGACTGCTTGATAACACCCCACGGGGCCAAAGAAAGTTCCAGCAATTTGGCTAAGAAGGTGAGAATTCAAGAAATAACTCAAGGAAAGGTAACAATGTTCATTTGTCCATTTCATTGATAATTTGTAATTATTTGACATTGTTTACATTTGATAAAATTTTATTTTTCTGTTGATATTTTTGGCCGTCTTGAATGGATGAAACAGATACAGGGTGGGCCGAAAGTAAGGTTAGCATTAACACTTTTTACATTTATTAGAATTTTTTTTTACATTTTAGACAATTTACATTGAATTTTTAATCTCTCAATAGCTAAAATTAATGTCTAATAAGTGTTAACTGTAACCCTTTTGTTTTACAAATATGGATTTCATATCATACTTTTTTAATAATAAGTCTCCCAAAAATGTCAAACCGGTGTAGGCATGATGCAGTGCAGTTTTGCTGAGGCTGAAAACTGGATTTTTGATATCGACATGTGCCGAAAACGGTATCCCCTTCCTCGATTTTTAGGATTTCAAAGGGAAAATGCACCCACTACGTACAATAGAATAGAACCTTGTTGGCGTTCTGTTGAGGTTTTTTGGGGGGCTTTAGAGTCACAATTGGTGTGTCCCATTACTTGCATTGTTAGCTCGAGCCGAGTCTTCGTGTTTCACACAAGGAGTGTGGATGAGGGGCTAAAATCCCCCCAAAACCGTGGGATACATTGTGGTCTTCTACCAGCTCCAACCTTAATTGGCTGGATGTTTGTTTTTGTTGCCTGCTCCGCCTCAACTTGCAACCCTTATTTTTCCTTACTGATAATAAAAGTGAGCTCATCCATGAGCGCGGTCCAAAAAACGTTCTCCTTAACGCTCCCCGAGGGGCTTGAATGGGCTCTTGGCTGAAGATAAACAGACGGAGACGAGATAAGACGCAGTAGAAACTAAACAAACGGGGTAATAATTACAAACATGGATGTTTGCTGTTTTGCGGGCGTATATACGCCGCTCGAGGTTCTCCCGGGTGCATATTTGGACCACCGTGTCCTCATCCTAATGGGAAGGGCAGATCTGCCCGTGTGGCTGTCAAAGCTAACCGCACCCCCAGCTTTATTGGGGCCTCCGCGCCGCCACATCAAGACTGGCCTCGCGCCCCCTCGTCTATCTCCTTGGCCCTCCCGCCCCCCTTTTGGTTTCCACGCTGGCACAATAGCGGGAACAATGTGCCAGCGTGCCGCCACATCAAGCGCGGATGACAGGGAGACTTAGAGGGACAGACAAAGACGGAGAATTACAGTGCGGCCCCGAATCTGATTGCGCATCAAAGGCAAACGGAGGGGAAAAAAACATCCTCTTAAACTGATTATATATCCATGAGAAGGGAAACCACAATGTCTGCCGTGCAATGTGTTTCTCTGTCGTCGCGTCGGTCCGCTGGTGCCAACTGTCTACACGCCACCGCCGCCTCCTTTTACACGCTGCTATCAAAGGCTGCGGGAATACGATCCCGCTCCGCCGCGCACGTTATTCATCGCGCCGTGTCGGCCCGGGCCACGATCAGATCTGCCGTTCGGGCTAATCCGCCCCAAACTCGGCGGCGCCCTTACGCAACGATGGCGGCGTCACATTTTCCCCAATTAGAGCTTAACAATAGGATTCAGTTCCCGGAAAAGCTCAAATTGCCTCTTGGTCTCGTCCGCAGAGATGATCTATTTCTTTCTAGCAGGGATGCTGGCTGGAGACGCTTCTGCGTGCGCGTTTTGTCCAATTTCTTCACATTCTGACACTAGTATGTCACCCACGGCCACAGTCCTTGTTTGGATCACCACCACGTTCTAAACCTTCAGAGATACACGTCCTGCAGGCGACGCAGATCCTTAGAGCAAGTGGTCTCCACCTGCATTTTCTCTGGCTATTTTTGTTTGTTTATCTTATTCATATTTTATTTTTATTTTATTTAAGTCAAGCAAAGCAAATGTATTTGTTTGTTTACTTGCCTACATTATATTGTGGTACATGAAAACACATAATTACATGTCCAAAGAGCAAGGAATTGAGGCCAAACACGATAACTGCGTGCAAAGAAATAACGGCTACATGCAAATTAAATAGCAACGTTGCACTAAACGAGACTACAAAATCCATTGCTTCCCTTTCACGGGCCAAAGATAAACAGTAACCACTCGTTTGTCGCACGTAATTGCTTCTATACCCGACCGTGATACGGAATATGGAAGTTATAATATGGAATATTTTTGCAGTTAGAGCAAAGAAAAACCGCTTAGGGCCGTCTAAATACTGTTTGTATCATTATTAGAGCCCTCGAGACATGAAATAACACCCCTATAGTTACCTTTGCACTCCTTTTATCCAGTATAGTAGACAGAATCTGAGTGAACAAGCCATTTAAGACTGAAGTAAGACTCGTGCCCATGTTATGTATATTTATATATAGGACAAATATAAAATACACTGAAAATGGATGGAATGATGGATATATACACACACACATGCACATATACAGTACATAATTTATTATGTTTTAAAAATGTATTTATTTATATATTATTTATTGTGTTTTTGTGTTATTTATTGTGCCTGTTGCGATATCATTCTAACCTGCAATAAAAGCCAGTTGTTTCGGAGATCAAGTCTGGCGCTTCTGTGACCTTGCCGAGCATTACTGACATCTGGTGACCAGTGTAGAATACTGCATGTCATCGCAACGTCTTTAAATGCATCGTGTGAATGCCTTGTATTTGCATTTTGCTTCATTTAGCCATTTTTATTCCTGCAAATGCTTAATTCTGCCAACACAATACATAACTTTTGCTTAAATTTGCATATTTTGGACTAATAATAGGGTGTGTTCAACCACCAAACGGCATTATATTGATATAATTTAATAATAAAAATGTATTAATATTTTTGAAATATCATCCCTACGCGCATTCTTTATTCGAGGATAGGGGGCTGCTTCCCCTATCCTCAGAAAGGGGAAGCAGCCCCCAGTTCACACTGTTTACAGTGCGGACGGGGGCTTGCTGACCTCGACTGTGGAGATAGTCGGTCGGTGGAAGGAATACTTTGAGGCCCTTCTCAAACCCACTGACATAACTTCGGTAGAGGAAGCAGATTCTGAGGACAAGTACGTGGGACAGTTCTATCACCGTGGCTGAGGTAATTGGGGTAGTTAAATCCCTCCCTAATGGCAAGGCTCTGGGGGTTGGATGAGTTTCGCCCTGAATTCCTCAAGGCTCTGGATGTTGGGGGACTGTGTTGGTTGACACGCCTCTACAACATTGCATGGAAGTCAGGAACAGTACCTCTGGACTGGCA
The DNA here is from genome assembly GCA_024372805.1 of Oostethus manadensis. NCBI lineage: Eukaryota > Metazoa > Chordata > Actinopteri > Syngnathiformes > Syngnathidae > Oostethus > Oostethus manadensis. The sequence goes on along the minus strand of QODF01000100.1, from coordinate 1,323,710 downwards.
GACCGGGGTGGTGGTCCCCATTTTTAAAAAGGGTGACCGGAGGGTGTGTTCCAACTATAGGGGGATCACACTCCTCAGCCTTCCTGGGAAAGTCTACTCCAGGGTGCTGGAGAGAAGGGTACGACCGTTAGTCGAACCTCGGTTAGAGGAGCTGCAATGTGGTTTTCGTCCCGGTCGCGGAACACTGGACCAGCTCTACACCCTTGCAAGGGTACTCGAGGGTATGTGGGAGTTTGCCCAACCAGTCTACATGTGCTTTGTGGACCTGGAAAAGGCATTCGACCGTGTCCCTCGTGGTGTCCTGTGGGGGGTGCTCCGGGAGTACGGGATTGATGGTCCGCTTCTACGTGCCATTCGGTCCTTGTACAATCGAAGCAGGAGCCTGGTTCGCATTGCCAGCAGTAAGTCGAGCTTGTTTCCGGTGAACGTTGGCCTCCGCCAAGGCTGCCCTTTGTCACCGATTCTGTTCATAATCTTCATGGACAGAATTTCTAGGCGCAGTCAAGGTGTTGAGGGAGTCCAGCTTGGTGACCTTAGGATCTCGTCTCTGCTATTTGCAGACGATGTGGTCCTTATGGCCTCATCAGGCTGTGACCTTCAGCGTTTACTGGAGCGGTTTGCAGCTGAGTGTGAAGCTTCTGGGATGAGACTCAGCACCTCCAAATCCGAGGCCATGGTTCTCAGTCGGAAACGGGTGGACTGTACCCTCCGGGTTGGGAGTGAGGTCTTGCCTCAGGTGGAGGAGTTCAAGTATCTCGGGTTCTTGTTCACGAGTGAGGGAAGGTTGGAGCGTGAGATCGACAGACGGATCGGTGCAGCATCTGCAGTAATGCGGTCGCTGTACCGGACCGTCGTGGTGAAGAGAGAGCTGAGCCGGAAGGCAAAGCTCTCTGTTTACCGATCGATCTACGTTCCCACCCTCACCTATGGTCATGAGTTATGGGTCATGACCGAAAGAACGAGATCGCGGATACAAGCGGCGGAAATGAGTTTCCTTCGTAGGGTGGCTGGACTCACCCTAAGAGATAGGGTGAGGAGCTCGGCCATCCGGGAGGAGCTCAGAGTAGAGCCGCTGCTCCTTCACATCGAGAGGAGCCAGTTGAGGTGGCTCGGGCATCTAGTCCGGATGCCTCCCGGGCGCCTCCCTGGTGAGGTGTTTCGGGCATGCCCGGCCGGGAGAAGGCCCCCGGGAAGACCTAGGACACGCTGGAGGGACTATGTCTCACAGCTGGCCTGGGAACGCCTTGGTGTCCTCCCGGTGGAGCTGGAAGAGATCGCCGGAGACCGGGAAGTCTGAACTTCCCTACTGAAACTGCTGCCCTCGCGACCCGGACCCGGATAAGCGGAAGAAAATGGAATGGAATCCCTACCCGCAACAAAAAGTTTTTTTCATGGACCTCATTAGACTTCCGCCAAGGCCTCAGCAACAAGTACGCTTCTGTTTTCCTATTTGCCGATAGTGTCGTGGTCAGAGGACACACAAACATGATGACAGGTGTTTGAGAATAAAAATCCTGCATCCCCAATTTAGCCTTGTTGAGGTAGAGGTATTTATTTGTTGGCAAAAATCGAAAAAAAATTTCATTAATACTGAAATACAAAATGTTTTGTTATTTGCTCTTCAATAGTCGCCGGGTTTGTGGTCTACAAAAGCAAATAACCACTGGGGTCTCTAATTGGCACCAGTTGTGGCTGTAAGCAACCTCCTCATGTATTGTTTTCAAACGAGCTTCGCAAGATGGCAGTAGCTGCAGCTTTATCTACCTCTGCGTGCGCTGTAAAATGTCTTATTCGGCTGTAAAAAGCGAAGTGCATCACAGAAACGAGCACGCGGTCCAAGAGAGCTGTATTTTCCGTCCCACTTTCTCACGCACTCCACATCATTTATAAAGAGAGAGAACTTGGTAGAGGTGATGAGTTTTAAGCAGCTTCCACAAAAGCGTCTCCAATTTCAAACGGACAAATCCACACATGAAAGGATAACAAAACAAACAAATTCTCTTTCCTCCCAAGTATTCTCTGGTTTCGTGACACCGTTAGGCAGTCTGGGTTGGCGCGAGGAGCACGCCGCCGCCGACGGCGATGAATACGACTCGGGGGAGAGGAGGAGAGAATTACCTCTGAGCAAGCGGGAGGGAAATGTAGAAAGAGGAGAAGAAGGAGGCCCGGAAAGAGCGAGAGCGACGGCAGGAAAGAGGGGAGCGATAACGTCAAACGAGACGAGCGAGAGGAAACAAAGACGGGAGAGCGATTGTAAAAATACGCAAAAAGGCTCGTTGGAGACAAAGTCGTGAGGTGCGATCACGTCCGGCGATTCCCAGGCCGCTTTGAAGAGCCGCGAGAGGGAACGGCTGCAATCGCATTTTCCGCGACGTGTGCACGTTTCGTGGAATCCCATGATGCTTTTTGGTTCGGGGCAACAAATTGAGTGCAAAACAAAAAAAAAAAAAGAGGAGTCGAGATGAGGAATGAAAAATTTAAGATAATATTTGGTGCAGTTCGCCCCGGGGAAAAATGACGAAAATGAAAAGCTGGAGAGGATGACTTTGAGGAGTTCATATAAGAACCATACAGGATCATACTGATACCAGTGACACCAGTGACACCAGTGACAGGGTTAGGGTTTAGAAGGGTTAGCTGTGAGGATGGAGGATTCAAGGTTAGGATTAGAGGTTAGGTCTTGGGGTTAGAAATTAGGATTTAGTTTTGGAAGTTGGGGTTTAGGCTTCAGGTTTAAAGGGTAGGTTGAAGGTTAGGGTTCTGGGTTCAAGGGTGGCGTTAAAGGTTATGGGTAAGCTTTAACAGTTTTAGTGCAAGTGGTTCACATTTGGCTTAGAAATCAGGGTTAGAGGTTAGGTTTTACTGTTTGAGGTTTGGTTTTGGGGTGATGTTTCAAGGTCGGGGTATGTTTAAGGTTAGGGTTCTGGATTTCAGGTTGGGTTTTAAGGTTATCGGTTTGGTTTGGTTATCGGGTGCTGTACCGGACCGTCGTGGTGAAGAGAGAGCTGAGCCGGAAGGCAAAGCTCTCTGTTTACTGATCGATCTACGTTCCCACCCTCACCTATGGTCATGAGTTATGGGTCATGACCGAAAGAATGAGATCGCGTATACAAGCGGCGGAAATGAGTTTCCTTCGTAGGGTGGCTGGACTCACCCTAAGAGATAGGGTGAGGAGCTCGACCATCCGGGAGGAGCTCAGAGTAGAGCCGCTGCTCCTTCACATCGAGAGGAGCCAGTTGAGGTGGCTCGGGCATCTAGTCCGGATGCCTCCCGGGCGCCTCCCTGGTGAGGTGTTTCGGGCATGCCCGGTCTGGAGAAGGCCCCCGGGAAGACCTAGGACACGCTGGAGGGACTATGTCTCACAGCTGGCCTGGGAACGCCTTGGTGTCCTCCCGATGGAGCTGGAAGAGGTCGCTGGGGACCGGGAAGTCTGGACTTCCCTACTGAAGCTGCTGCCCCCGCGACCTGGACCCGGATAAGCGAAGGAAAATGGATGGATGGTTTGGTTCAGACATTAGGATTCGGGTAGGTCATTCAGGGCTGCTAAGGTTTAGGGTTCAAGGTTAGGTTTGGGATTCAAGACGGACATTTTGTTTATGGTTCAGGGTTCGGTTTGGAAGTTAGTGATTAGTGTTTGAGGGTTATGTTTAAAAGTTGAGCTTAAAATTGAGAAAGCTTGAGGTTCGAGATAAGGATTTGTGGTTAGAGTTAGGGGTTATGTTTAGAGGTTAGAGTTTGAGGTGAGGGTTAGAGGTCAGGATGTGAGTTAAGGGGTTTGGGTTAGGATGAGAGATTAGGTTTCAGGGTTAGATATTCGGGGTTAGGACTTGCAGTCAGGGTTGAGGCTTCAGAGTTTGGGTTTAGGGTAGTAGGTTATGATTTTGGGTTCATCAAAGTAGAGAAGTTAGGGTTAGACTTAGGGTTTAATTCAATGTTGAGGTTTAGGTTTCAAGGTTAGTGTTTGGGTTCCGTTTGGGGTCAGGGGTTTTGGTTCTGGGTCTTTTTGACTATTGGAAACCGCTTCGTTGAAAATGATTTTGAATCCCAAAGTTTGTTGAGCAAACTTTAAGGGTTCCAAGGGTCGGCTTCAGTGGCTCCGAACTAAGGACGTTAATGAAACTTGGAGCGCTAAGCTTGCATGGTAAAGTCGCCAACGTCACCTTCTCACATGTGCTTGACTCAGACTTTTGCTGACTTGCACTTCTTCCCGCGTGCATCTTTTTCAGACTCACTTATTCCGTGACCTTTGAGTCCCGCGTGTCCACTCGCGTGTGACGACTCACTTGGCTGACCCACTGCTGAGTCATGGCGCGCCATGGATCATCGAGTGCCACCGCTGTGCTTTATAGCGCCATCACGACTCTGCATCGACTGTTCTGTTTCCTGCCACCCTTCCTCACTTTAATAAAAGTGGAGGATTTATGTGGAGCGCAGGATATACTTTTAATGAATTCCCTTCACCTTTCCTGCAAAGGCTGCTTGGGTCGGTTTTGGATGGAAATCGAAAATTCTTTATGTCATGATAATTGACTTCACGGGGCATCGCGGCTGTTTCTTCAAGGCTACAAGAAATGGAAGAAGTGAAATTGCTGGTAAAGAGGAAGTTTTGTCAAAAGTCCCCCTTGTCTGTGATCATTTCAGATGTCCCAGTAAACAGTGATTAACGGCCTCTTTCGGAGGAAACCTTTTTCTTTTGAATTTCCCCATTTCAGCCGTGTCTGGCACCACAGTTTTGACTTCTTTCAACCGCAAGGTGTCAAAAAAGGCTGCCAAGTGGCGATTCTGGGCGGGTGCCGGTGCCACCGGAGCCGACTCTGGACCGAGTAAGTCGACTAAATGTCAAACACGTCACGAGCCGACCCCACGGATGACCTCATTACAAGTCTATGATGACATCGTTAAGACACAATGGTGGCTGTAAAGATGTAATAATAACATCCCATAATTCACAAAATGGAAACCCACCAATAAAAGCAGGAAGCGGGAGGGAAAAGAAGGCAATTGTCCGTCCAATTAGTTGCAGAAGCTTTGGTGCCTTCCTCCAGAGGGTTAAGAGGTTCTCACAAATGCATGATTGGATAATAGCGAGCCAAGGAGAGAGAGAGAGAGAGAGAGAGGCCATGGAAAGCAAAGGATACAAGACTCAGAGGTAAGAATTAGTGAACATAATTGGATTAGATAAGCCTGCTACCTGCTGTATTATTTCTCAATCCGTGTTCACAGTCTGCAAACCCTTCACCTGCTCCTAAAGAGACTACAACCTCTCAGGTCCGGCACAAAAGGGCGAACATTTGTCAAAACGCGCACCCCTGGCTGCTCTTGTTAAACCCCATGAGTCCAATTGACTTGAAATTTCGGGCTCTGCTCTACAAAACACCCGCTGTAACTTTAGGGCGTTTTGTTAAACCATCGCCGAATTTGATGCGCACCTTCCGGGGACTCAAACGTGAGCAAGGTTGGTTGAAAAACATGTAGAAGTGTTGGCCTTACAACCAGTAGGAGGCGCCACATGCGGAATTTGCAGTCATGTCTGTGATGAGAAGTGTTATGTATGGACTCACAGGAGTGCCAAAATGAAAAGGAAACGTAAAGATCATCAAGAATCCAAAAATACACCATCTTTTCTGTTTTGTCTTTGGAAAAGACAGGAAAAGACAAAACAGAAAAAATGGAAATAGAATATGAACACATTGGTGTATTTTGGTATTACTGATTCTCTGGGCACACAGCTGGGCACACTAACAAGAACTAAAAACCAGTGGAGAAAAAAAAAACAGGCTGCTGCTCAGCATCGTGCCGCTTGGTGGTCCAGAAGCAAAGGCAAAAAAGTGCCCATCTCGAAGTAGCAGAAAAAAATATCTGTTCTCTGGTCAACCTGTCGCCATAAATGAAACATTGATAACAGTACAGGCGATATTTAAGTAGTATATTTCGTCACGCAAGTGTGAAAGTAAGTTAACGCCCATAAAAAACAATAAAACATCACTTTCATTGTAAATGGCCTGTGAACTGTTAGGAATGGAATATGTTCCCCTCTTTTTCAAAGAAGCGGTGCAACATGTTTGTGCGTCTCTACTACAGAGATAACAAGGCCTTTCACTTTGAACGAGCACACCCTGTTCTTTAAATTATCTGGCACACACACAATTTCATTATGAGTCACCGTCCTGTCTCCTGGCTGAGATGCACAGCCACATAGCCAAGACTGGTAGAGAAAGAGGAACTCAGTTCCACTTTAGAGGCCGCTAGACTTCGCTAGACTTTTGCTGTTTGGCTGACTGTTCTCTCCAGAGCTGGCATTGCAATTTCACATTCATTGTATTCATAATAGAATACATTGTTAAACTTACTTTTTTGGCTAACTAATGGCTAACTTTTGGCTAGCTAATTACAATATCACGGCAGTAATGACACAAAACATTGATGAGATGTTACCTTACATTACATTACCTCAGTGGTTTCCAAACCTTGTTTGCAGCGCCCCCCTTTTGGAGATAGAATGATATTCTGCGCTCCCGCCTCCCAAAAAATACAGTAATAATGAAATGCGTTCGTGGTAGGCTCCCCCCCTTGTCACAACGCCGCCCCCCAGTTTGAAAATCACTGCATGAAGTCAGTCATGGCATGTCGAATGTGATAGGGTGAAGAAAAAAAAAAGTTCTCCTCCAATTCCGTGTGAAAGTGGTAAGTTTTTGGCTTCTTATGTTCTTCTTAAGAAGAAATACATTTTTGGCTATTGTTTGCTTGCAAGCTGCTAGTCATAAGAGTTAAGAGCATAAGAGTTGCAAAATGTGTTCAATAATAAGAACGTAAATGTGACTATTTCATGTCTAGAGGGCGCTAATCATGTTATAAAATAATATTTAGAAAGTCATAAACAGTGTTTTTATGCTCTGCCTGCAAAAATATTCCCCCAGCAGGCACTCGACATTGAAAAAACGTCGATAAATTGTTGAATTAGGTGGTGACGTTGAGCAACATAAACACAACGAACGAAACGGCGTGCATTTGCTGACGTTCAGTCATGATCGGGTTTTTCTGAGTCGACACAAAACAAAATAGCACAGTGTTGATTTGACCGTTTTGTGGACATTGGGACTCCATGTATTCGGTAAAACCGAATGATATAATAATACGGTAAAACAGCGAAATAAAATTGACTCAATTTACGAAAACAACGTTGCATGAATGTTGTGTGCCTGCTGGGCCACATAATAACATACACAACATTCCGCTTCGGTAAAAGGGCCGGACTATGAGGTTCAAACTTGACTTTCACCTCTTTTTAAAAATAGTTTGTAATAAAAACATTGCATTCATTCCAAAATTGATCACTCTCCGCTTGCTAAAAAAAACAACTATTTTGTGCATCCCAATTAGTCAAAGTGCTTTTCTGCGGCACTAATGGACCCTGGGTGGAGGTTTCTCTGAGTGCAGCGCAGAGCGGAATCCTAATGTCGGACGATGACGATGGTGATGTGATGCATGTCGGCAAAGAGCACAAAGTAGCGAACCAGCGTGAGAAAAAAACAAACAATTGTCCTGCATAAGAGCCAGCGTAGTAACGACTTCTCAGGAATTACAGTGCCGTGGGGCTTGTTTTCATTCCTACTGGGAGGAACCAACACGTGTTACTGGCAATCAGTCACTGCTTTCTGAACATACTGCAGGTTCTTCCCTCACATGGGCAAAATGGGACACTTTATATGGCGACAACAGCTTCCTCATTTGGCCTGCTAGACCCAAAAAGCACTCAAGGCTAAAGTGTACGTAATTGATTAGCCGCCTCTTCCATACGGTGATAAGTGGTTGCTGTGTTTAAGTGGTTGCGCCGTACTTTTGTCTGTCAGGCTCAGCCAGCACGGAAGCTGGAAGAAGCAGGATCCTGAAGACACTGCTTAAAAATAGCTTATTTATGGCACGAAAAACTGCTAAAAAAACTGTGAACATGTTTTTGACCAATGGTAAACCTTCTATATTTCATTTTAGAACTTTTTTTATCGTCCTTATTTGTTTCTGGACCTGATAAATTCAATTGTTTCGGAGCAAGAGCACAGAAAACCCATTTATGACTTTCTTGATACATTTTTTTAGAGCCCCGTAGACATGGAATAACACACCTATAATCACCATTACAGTGCACATGAACGTTAATGGCTAGCAAGCTAGTTATCAACCAGTTAGCCTCAAGCTCATTTCTTCTAAACCAAAAATGTACCACTTCCGCACGGATTGGGAGGATAACTTTTTTTCCCCCACTCTTTCACTTTCCAAGTTGGATTCCATATTAATAGCGTAATATTTTCGTGAATGGAAGCTAGCGGGAGCTAAGAGGAGGTCATTTCAACATCTTTAGTTCTGGATGGTGCGGTTTAGCGTTTGTAATGAGATTCCGCCACGGTTGAGCCTTCCGCCGGGTATATCATTCCACGAATGAACGATGACAGCTTTTCATTTACACGGTTTCGTTTTTAGTGGCCAATTCCACGTAAATCATCGTGATCATGGATTATCTCCTTCTCTGCCCTAATCTGGTCATTTTGTGGTATGTGTCCTATGCTGTGCATTAAAAGAGACAAGATTTTATGGAGGTCTGCTGCAAAAAGAAGAAAAACTGAAACTTCCAAAGGTAACTTAACTTAGTCGGAAACATAATAGGATAGGGCCTCTATAAGCATGTCCCAAACAAACAGACCATGCCAGGACCGGTTTCTGGTCCCCCGGCCCTGTTTGGGAAACCTTGCCCTATACAGGGATAGAACTGAAACCGACTGAGAGGCTGAATCTGGCCAGATGGTACGTGTTAAAGAGCGCTCCCGGCAGGCGTACATACACTTGTGCAAGTAAACAAACATTATCATATATCTTTTCTCAGCTGTCAGCAAATGAGCTCCTCCAGGACGTTCCTCTTAAAGATTTAACAGGCTGCAATCATTTGCAACAGCAGGGAGAAAAAAAAGAAAAGCACATTCACGGGTGGGCGCAATTGACTTGTTAGCGTCTACATGAGGACAAAATAAGGAGCGTGACAATTACAAGAGGTAAACAAGGCAGCGGAGAAAGGAACGCTGACATGCTCCTTGTACTTCATCCCTGCTGCGTGCGCTTCCACCAACACAACACAATAAGATGACCCAGATGTTTCCGAGTCATGCGATGGAACTTCACGACAAGCGGGATTCCTCGTGTATGCCGCTTTTGGTGGAAAGCGGTGCCACATGTCGAGGTGGAGGAGCGGACGATATGTTTGTGGCGCGTCTGGAGTCGGACTTCGCTACCGACGCCGTTTCCAGATTGTCGACGCGCTGAATCCCGTCCACAGCCCGGGGGGGGAAGAAACGGAAAAGAGAAAATAAACACGCAGGGATGTTATTGTGTTTGCCAAGTTCACGTTAATTCATTACATTTACTTTCTTTCCTATTGCTGGAAAATAGGGAAGCAATTTTCAGGGTTAAAAAATCCATCGCTGTCCTATTTTATGCGAGGATCATGGGCCTTATTTGAAATGATTCATAATAATGAATAATAATCAGTGACCTGGTGAAAAATGCAAGTGGAGAAAGTGTAAAAGAAATGAAAACATCATTAGCATAATAGTTCAAAATAATCATCAGCTATTATTATTAGTAGTATTACTATAATAACCTTCAGTATTCTCCGTTCTGTGTGAGGGTTGCATTTCCCGGACATTAAAATTACGATTTATGGCTTGCATTTCTTAAATGTAAATGATAAATAATAATAACAACAATAATTACAAATGAAATTGTTTCACTGAAGTAAATACAAATAATAATAATAATAATAATATTTTACTAGTTGTTTTGTTTGGGAACATCTTTTTTGACATGCTTTTCATTTCAAATATGACTTCTCATAATATTGATAATAATCCATCCAACTGCTATGCCGCTTATCCCGAGGCGGGATAGATCCTCCACTGGTCGCCAGTCAATCGCAGTAATAATAACAATAACAATAATTATTATTATTATTGTAACAATAATAATTATTAATCTATTATTATATAATTATTATTATTATTGTTATTGCAGTTGTATAGACATTTTTACTAAGGGGAACATGTTTCTACCTTTTAAAAATACAATATTTATTTTACTTCACCAATTTGACAGGAATTTGAATTCAAATGATTATATCGCATATAATTCATAGTAATGATTATTATTATTATTATTATATTTTGTTAATTTGACTCAAATGTTACAAAAGGCACAAGGTTTTTTTAAAAAATTTTTTAAATCAACCATTGCATGCATTTAATTTGATTACATATTTACAATCAATACAACAATAATAACAACAATGTTTTTCAGTGAATTGCATTTTTTAAAATATCACGTGTAAAGTGTAACTGACCTGTAAGTCATCAATTGCGGCATGTATTTCCATTCATAAACAGCTGAACAAATCATATTTTTGGCGCACGTTGAAGTGCTCGTCTGTGTTTTGTCAAAGGCGATGACGTTTGAGCACGCATTAAAACCCAATTTTAACCCAAGTATGGAAAAGAATGCCGAAAGTTTGACAGAAAAGGAGGACCTTTCACAGCAAAAGTCTTAGGAACAAAAAAACCACTGTACGGATCATGACGTTAAACACACACACACACACGCACGCGCACGCGTGCACACACAGCAGTGCAGTTACTGGTTAGTTGAGGTAATGTTTACACAGCATTATGCCGCCGCACACACACACACACACACACTTTCTTCTACCAAAATGTAAAGTTATATTTGAGTCAAATGTAATAGCTGCAATTATGTATTGGCGATATGAAAGGTCTGGCCTTCCACCCCCAATGTGTGTGTGTGTGTGTGTGTGTGTGTGTGTGCACTGGAACAAAGGGCCGCTTGTGTCAGGGGCCGGCCCGCTGCAGCTCTTACCGTAATGATATTCCAACACTTGTACTGTGTGTGTGTGTGTGTGTGTGTGTGTGTGTGTGTGATGTTGAGTCTAGAAGGGAAATGACTACCGTGCCATGCCAGACCCCCCCCTCCCCACCACCACCACCACCCACCCCACCTCGCCCCCAAGCTCACGCCGCATACGAAGACACCTCCGCACATGTCAGTCTGACACACACACACACACACACACACACACACACACACGCATACAGTACATACATAATAACACACAACTAATTGTCCATCAATCAATAAAGGCGTAAATATGTTATACTGTATTGTTTGTAATCATATTGTGTTTTTTGGTCGTTTTTACAATTCTTCTCAAGGTAGTTCCACAGATTTTTTTGTCAAAATAACAGTGGTGCCAAAATGTCATGGTGCTGCTGGATGTTAACGGCGTCCGAGTCTTACCGTACGCTTGTTTTATTTTCCAAAAGAGGAAGGTTTAAGAGCAAAATGGACGAAGCAAGTGCACAGAATGAACGACCATGACCCTTTGTATATCTATTTACTGTATTACATGTGTGCTAGCGTGTCTGACCACACCCCGCAGGGGGCGCCACAAACGTCATTTCCAGTCCAATAATATCCTGTAATATGTCTTGGATATTTCACATTTCCTCCCTCGCCCGGGTCATTGAGTTTAAAGTCAGCGTGTAGATTTAAGCGCCAATTTGGGCATGAAAAAATAACTACAAAAATACGTTTTTCGCAGACTATGTGTGCGTGTGACATCATTAGAGGTGTGTGTGTGCGTACTATGTGATCTTGATGGATTTTCCACCAAGCTCTCTTTTAATGGGCGGACAGGAGAAACGAGGCATGCCAGCTTTTTCTCCGACACACACACACACACAAGAAACTAGTTCTTGAAGTTCTTGGTTTGCATATTTTGCTTCCCTTTGCTATGCTACTCTGTGCATGTCTCACATACTGTATATTGTTTTATTTAAAAGGATATCAACATATCAATTAGAGCAAGGGTGGATAAAAGTCAGTCCTAAAAGGGAGTGGAGCTGTTGGGCTTCATGGAATAGTCTCAGTTTTCTCTCATTCCTTTCCTGTCCTGTCACGTGGAGGATCTTTGATTAGCTGTTCTGCTGCAGGCTCTTAAAAACAGCACAGCGCTCTTGTCATAAATAGGATCTTTGACTTGCCATTCAGCTGATCCTTAAAAACAGCAGAGGGTCGGCTTTTTCAAACAGCAGAGCTCTCATTTTGGCCGTAGAGTCTTCAAAATCGAGGAGCACTTCCGTCATATGGAAGATCTCCAAATGGTGCTTTTGCAGTCAATTCCCAAAAACAGCAGAACGCCTTTGTCACATAGAGGCTCTTTGACATGCATTTTTTTGCACTAGGTCCTTTAAAACAACAGCGCACTCTTGTCGTAAAAAGGATCTTTGACAATAGTGCTTTGACAGTAGCACCCTAAAAACAGCAGAGTGCTCCTGTCATATAGAAGATCCTTCAATAGTGCTTTTTCAGTAGATTCCCAAAAACAGCACAACATTCCTGTCATATAAACTATCTTTGACTTGTGTTTTGCAGTTGATTTGTAAAAACAGCAGAGCGCTCCTGTTGTATAGAAGATCTTACAATAGTGCTTTTGCAGTAAATTCCAAAAAAACAGAAGAGAGTCTTTGGCATGCATTTTTTGGCACTAGGTTCTTTAAAACAACAGCGCACACTCATAAAAAGGATCTTGACGATAGCGTTTTGACCGTAACACCCTAAAAACAGCAGAGCACTCCAGTCATATAGAAAATCTTTCTAAAGTGCTTTTGCAGTGGATTTCCAAAAACAGCACAACATTCCTGTCATGTAAACGATCTTCGACTTGTGTTTTGCAGTTGATTTGGAAAAACAACGGCGCGCTGCTGTCAAAAACAACAGAGCACTCTTGAATTGTCAAATGTACAATCTTTGACTTGTAAAGCCTTAAAAACAGCAGGGCGCGTCTGTCATACAGTATAGAAGCTTTTTGAGTGGTACTTTTGTACTCGATTCCTTAAAATAGCCGAACACTCTTGTATTGATAAAGGATCTTGGGTTAGTGTTTTTGCAGTAGACTCCTAAAAACACAGGATCTTTGATAAGTATTGTTTTAGACAGATCCTTTGACCTTTGACTAACCTTTGACTAACATTTTTCTAATAGGTCCTCCAAAACAACAGAACGCTTCTGTCATATAGAGGATCTCTGATTAGCGTTTTGACCTTTGGGCTTTAAAAATAGCGGTGTTCGCCTGTCATATAGAAGATTTTGAACTAGCGCTTTTCCAGTAGAGTCCTGAAAAACAGCTAGAAGATTTTTGACTATTAGTTTTGTACTTTATTCCTAAAAACAGCAGAACATTCCTGTCAGATGGAGGATCTTTGACATGCGTTTTTACAGTAGGTCCTTACAAATATCAGAGCGCTCCTGTTATATAGAAGATCTTTGACTGGTGCTTTTGCAGTAGCTCCTGTGGAGCAAGCGCTCCTACCTGATAGAGGATCTGGGCCTCGTGTTTTGGCAGTAGAGCCTTAAAAACAACTGGGAAAGATCTTTTGATCAGGATTTGTGTAGTAGATTCCCAAAAACAGTAGCACATTCTAGTAACATAGAGGATCTCTGACTAGCGTTTTGAGAGTTGGGCTTTAAAAATAGCAGTGTGTGCCTGTCATATAGAAGATCTTTGACTAGTGCTTTTGTACTTGATTCCTTAAAAAAGCAGAACACTCCTGTCAGATGGAGGATCTTTGACTCATGGTTTTGCAGTAGGTCCTTACAAATAGCAGCGCGCTCCTGATATATACTGTAGAAGATCTTTGACTAGTGCTTTTGTAGTAGCTTCCGTAAAGCAAGCCCTCCTACAAAATAGAGGATCTTTGTCTCGTGTTTTGGCAGTAGAGCCTTAAAAACCACTGCGAAAGATCCTTTGATTAGTATTTGAGCAGTAGAGTCCTAAAAACAGCATACGGGGAATTTTTGAACAGCTGAATTTGAATTTCTGACTGTATTGGGTAGAAATGACCTTAAATAAGAACAACATAGTTGCAAAGCCCTGACTTAACACATGCAACTTTCCTGGGTGTGTGTCTTCATTTATGGCCCACGGTGGCCAATATCATGCATGGTGTCATGTTCTCGTCTATAAGTTTGGGTTTTTGTGCTGAAACAGCCAGAAGGAGGTGGCTGGGAAATCTGTCCTGCAGCAGAAGAAAAATCCACAAATGCTGCAAATAAAGACGTGGCGTCCCGATGACAAGATCACTACATAAAGAAGCCAACGCACGGCTAGAAAAAGGATTTATAAGAGCGGCTCTGATGACAAAAGAATGAAATTCCAGAGATGTAAGAAGAAAAGGCGCAAAGTGGAGAAGAAAGGTCGATGCTTTTGACGCCTTTAATGCTCTCCTTGCCTGCAAAAAAAATGTTTCCCTCTGTGCGGTTTGCATATTGTCAATATTCTGTCTCCACTTTAAATGGTTTCAATTTTCTCTCCCTACACCAGACGTAAATCAGAGCGCCAACTGAGAGCCTGCAGCAAAACACAAACTCACCCCTTTTCCATGCGGCGCTCAAATATAAACATCAGCAAACTTTGTTTTCTTCTTCTGGAGCTCACTACAGTTCCTTTTTGGACCGCGGCAGCACGGATAGCTAAACTTCTACCTACCAGTTGGGTTGTTTTTAAGAGTAAAAATGAGATTTTATTGTTTTGTTGATGTTTTTTGTTGTGATATTTACTGTGAAGTGACGGTCGAAAAATGAGAATAAGATAGAATAATATTCCGAAACTGACGTGATTGATCAACTTTGTCTAAATATGTTATGCATTGTTTGTAATTATGTTCTACATTGTTTGTTTTTTGCAGCCTTCATTCCACTGATGACTGCTTTGAAGGAACAGAATTGCATTTTGAAAAAGAACGCTATTCCGCCGCTACACGGGGGAAAAAAAGACAAGAACGACTACATCAAAGCTGCAACAGAACAGAGTAAGTCATGTGCTGTTTACATATCGCATTCTAAACACTATTCCACGGCAGCTACAAGGCTGCAAAGCATTATACATGTTCTATAAACATCTTTTCGCAGCAAAATGTTGACAATGGGCAGGGGCAGGCATCATCCGTCTCCCACACCGCTATGTTTGTGTGAGTGATGGCGCTCCAGTGGCGTATAGTTCATTGAACTATAAATGCCAGTTGATAAATTAAGTCATTGACCCTTTAATGTGTTGTCCAGCTGAACCACATCATACTGGGAGCGGTTTCTAATGTTCTTATATCGTTAAATATATATACCTCTCACCTCTTGAGAGTCTCAAGTAAACTTTACAATGTCATTTTAAATGGAGTGGATACAAAAAAATTACAATGCCAGCGCTGGAGAGAACGACCAGCCCGCCAGCCGAGGTCTAGCAAAGTTCAAGCAATCTCTATCGCGGTTCCAATGGTCAGGAAACTTTTGTTCATGTGTTCCTTGGCTGGGCATCTCAGCCACAGATCAGATAGGGTACCTCGTAATGAAACTGTGTGTGTAGATGCACTGAATGAGGTGGCCAGTGAGTGGATGTACAGTCCCTTGTGTATCGGGGTTAATTGGTTCTTTATTTATTTACTTTTAAATGGAATATTTTTTAGCCACAGCATAGAAAACCTGTTTACGACATTTTAAAGACTCAGGAAATAACACTCCTATAGTCACCTTTACATTCATATTAACCAATACAGTAGACGTAATAAAGTACATAACTTAATATAGACTCACACAGGTTAGCATTGTTCTTTTTTTTAAACTTCCTTTCTGTACAGTACTTCCTGCGGTGGCTATTGTCTCGTTGACGTCTTTGAGTGCATCTTCTGAATGCTTTTAATATGTAATTTATTAGTCAATGTTATCCTTTAAAAAAAAAAATACCTAGAATTTAATTAAATATGCATATATTTAAAAAAAATAATAATAGGCCTACTGTTTTTCTGACCAATGCACCACACGGTGGCGCTCTTATCAAACCCCATGAGTCGCATTGACTTGAAATTTCTCCCACAGCTCAACAAAACCCCCACTGTAGCTTTACGCTGTTTCGTCCCATCACCGCCAAATTTGGTACACACCTTTGGGAGGCCGACAAGCTCGTGTGCGTCAAGCCTGAGCCGGATTGGTTGAAAAAGATGGCCGCCATCCAGCAATTCTGATGGTTGATGATGACGGCGAGCGTTATTTAAATGCTGGGTTTTTCTTTCTTCAAACGATTTTAGACACAGAGCAGCGCAGCCAGCTCTGCCGCCGCTAAACGGCAACGCTCCCCTCACTTTATGAGATAGCTCCTAAAACCTTTAAGCTGCTTCTCCGTATAAATTCTTTTTTATTGGAAGCGCTCCGGGCGAGAAAGGCAGAGAAGCACGGAGATAGCCGTAAAATAGCAACTAAGAGTCACTTTTTTGTTACTGTGGTTTGAAATATATTCACATACTCTGTGGGATGTGTTTCATTTGATGTGTCTGCTGGTGATGGATGAGTTGGCAATGGAACGCTCCTCTTGCAACATATATCATAAGAGAATAAATACCTTACTGTCTTACATCCATGCCTTCCCCGGGGGGGGCGCTGTGAAACACATTTGGCCGGTGATTGTAATCCCATCTACATCTCATGACGACTGGAAATGTGAGAGAAAAAACTCACAAAAAAACGTGTGGTTTTTTTATGAGCATGTTTGTTAATGGGCTGTCTTTTGTTTGCGGTTTTCATAAAAGGCAATATTAGCCCACCCAGCTTGTTCCCGCTTGGAATCTAAAATGCGTGTAATTATTTTTTGGGGATGTAGACTTCCAGGGAGAAACTTAGGAGGAGGGCCTGCACCAGTAATCATACTTGCGGTTCAGCTTTAGTCACTGAAAAACATTTTTGTAACATGATATATAAAAAGTAGAAATGCTCTATATTGTTTTTTTCAAACCGATACCGATAACATGTGATATAATTGGATCTACCTTTTTCTAATTTAGCTATAACTGTAGTTTGTGCACACCTGCAGGTAAGACGGAGTGGAAGAAATTAGGATTTGACCAAGCGTGCCAAGCGTTGATTTGTCTTAATCAAATATCACGACATTACTACTACCACAGGAGAACCAGAGTATGGGGGGGGAGGAGCCACCTGCTGTGGCCCAGAAAGGTGCACTGTATTGGGGCACGCACAGCCAGTGTGACTCCATGGAGGTCTCTGGCAAACTTTTTACACTTTCCAAACACCCCCACAGTTATGATTATTGTAACTATATTCATTTAAAATAGTACTGTTTATTTGTGTATTTCGAGCCACACAAAACACACAGAACAGAACATAATCAAAATACTGTATGTATAAAAGGACCGGAAAGAAGACAAGCTTATTTACACCCACCCCTATTTGTAACACTAAAGCCCGTATATTAACGCAATATGGTGCAATACATAAACAAGATATTACACCTACAAACACACATGTACAAATGCATTATCACTAATGCGTTATACCTTGTAAAACTAATACTATAATAATATAATAGTAATGTGACATTACTCATTATTATACCATCATCATATATCAACATATAAATCATGTATTATAACTCATTCTGGGATTTACTGTACAGTATATATAACTTTTATGCATACAAGAGAAATGTAATGAATACATATGATGGTTATTGGTGTTGACGGTAATAATCATTTGTTTGGATAGCATGTGTCCCGCATTAATAGAGGCCGAGAGCTTCGCGGAACTGTTGCCAGAGAGGGGCTGCACTCTAGCAACACCACCACTCTTGGCCTATGCTGTGCATTAAACAAGACAAGATTTCAGAGGTCTGCTGCGAGGACATGGATGATCTCCTGCAACCGAGTCTCCACTTGTCTGCCTAATCTGGGGATGTACTTGTATGTGTCCTATACTGTGCATTCAAAGAGACAAGATTTTGGAGGTCTGCCGAGAGAAGGTGGATGATCTCCTGCAGCTTGATGATTTCGTCACGTCAGTGTCCCATGCTATGCGTTAAAAGAGACAAGATTTTGGAGGTCTGCTACGAGAAACATAATTCTGTCAGCATGCATATCTTTCCATGTATTACATTATTACCTTCATCACTTTTATCTGTTTAAGATCAATCTAGTTTATGATGAAATCGGGATTTAGGTTGCTATATATCAATGTAATAATCATAATAATAATAATGGTAATGGCCATAATCAAGCAAGTAAATGACGCATCCAACAGGAGACGATCATATATAAGCAATGTATGTGCTACACATGTATGCTCTAAGGTGTATCATTACTTCCAATGGTATGATATTCTTATATGGTATGCTATCTAATAGTACCTGAAACACCAGGTAAAAATATATCAATATTTTATACACACTTTGAAATGATTATTTACATAATTATATTTGAAGGAGGATGTGCAGAATAGCGTGTTTCTGCGCCTCTTTGCTTGAGTATTATTATTTCGGATAGTAAAAATCGAAGGAAAAAAGCATATATGTTGTGCGTCTGAAACAGACAGCTGTGTCTAACATTATGGGACCTCAAACTGACAAAATGATAGGCACCGAAGATGATTTATTTCCCGTCACAAACAACCAAATGGGAATCATGAAAGCCTTTTATGATTTGCTTTGCAGTGGTCGGCAAGGGGGAAAAAAGTCCTAATTATTTTGTTCTTATAAAATATGTTCCATGCTGTCTTATAGTTAGCGTGACGAGATCAATGCCTTAATTATCATGCAAGGAACAAACAAAACGGAAAAAAAAAAAAAAACATCGCCCCCCTCTTCATGTTTCTTGCTTGGCGACGCAAACCGAGATTGTCAAACAATGTGGGAACCGTCTCATGAGATGCATGACGTCATGTAAGAGCCAAGCCATTTCATGAAACCAAGCAGAAGCTCCCCGTGGTGCTAAAAAGCTTGGCAGAACCCGCAGAGGCTCCACATCCACAGCACGACAACATCAAGTTCCAGCATCACGCTAAACACCTTCAATGATCTCACTGCTCAAGCCCCCCCCCCGCAGAGTTAAAAGCTTGCTGAAGAGCGGGTTTCATTATTTCATGAAGACAAAACACACGCATGATGCAGCAACGCTGGCGTCCGTCACACAGTAGGACACGCTCACCGGTAACAAATTTGACCCGTTCCAGTGTCAAACCCGTCACAGAGCGCTGGTGATAATAATTTTTAAAAAAGTTGGTGATGTGCATCAAACGTACACTTCTTCAAAAAAGTGTTAATGTATAAATGATGGCTTTTTGTGGTCAACTATGGCCTATTATTAGTAAGAAAATATTGAAAGACAACTTGTATGGAGTACTGTAATCACTAGGCTGTCACGCCTCGTGGGTCAGCCTACTTCACCTTCACGCCAGGCCGGTGACTCGTCTTCTACTCCATCTTCCGTTCCTGTCCTGGCTCAGTCCATGTGCCAGCTGCCATCAGTTTCTCTCCGGGCTCCACGCGAGCCCAAGATGCTCACCTGCTTTCCTGTGGCAATGGTCTACGACTTGCGACCATCTGGGTCCAATTCCCCTCTGGTCAGTTGACTAGGGGTGTCCCCGAGAGGGATCCTCCTGGTTCCGCTGGGTTTATTATCCCGCCCGTCACCCGAAGTGGCCCTGCTGTGTCTGCTAGGTTTTATGTTTATTGTCCTGGCCTCCCCCCAGAGGGGTCTGTCGGCTCCTCTGGTCATGACATCCATGCAACCCATCACCTGTCTTCTCAACACCCACCCTTTATGACTCTGGACTTGGGATCCATCCTTAAAGGGGAGGTACTGTCTTCGCCTTCACGCTAGGCCGACGTCTTGTCTCCTGCTCTGTCTTCAGCTCTAGTCCCGACTCAACCCACGCGCCAGCTACCATCAGTTCCTCTCCTGGCTCCACACCAGCCCATGAACCTGCCTCCCTGTGGCAATGGCGCACGACTTGCGACCATCTGGCTCCAATTCCCATCTAGTCAATCGCCTAGGGGTGTCCCCGAGAGGGATCCTTCTGGTTCTGCTGGGCCTACCATCCCGGCCGTCACCTGGAGGGGTCACGCCAGCTGCTTCGGTCATGCCATCCCGACTGTCCTCCGGAGAAGTTCTGCCGACGACCTATCACCTTCTTCCCGACACCTACCTTTTGTGACTCTGGACTGGGATACGTCCTTACAGGGGATGTACTGTCATGCATTTTGGGTCAGTCTACTTTGCCTTCACGCCAGGCCGACGTATTGTCTTCTGCTCCGCCTGGAGCTCTTGCCACAGGTCGGTCCATGTGCCAGCTGCCATCAGTTCCTCTCCTGGCTCCACACCAGCCCAAGACCCCTGCTTTCCTGTGGCAATGGCGTACGACTTGCAACCATCTGGGTCCAATTCCCCTCTGGTCAGTTGATTAGGGCTGTCCCCGAGAGGGATCCTTCTGGTTCCCCTGGGCTTATCATCCCGACCGTCACCCAGAGGGGTCATGGCAGCTCTTCGGTCATACCATCCCGACTGTCCTGTCGGCGACCTATACCTGTCTTCCCGACACCCACCATTTGTGACTCTGGAAGGGGATACGTCCTTAAAGGGGAGGTACTGTCACACCTACTATGCTTTCACGCCAGGCCGACATGTCGTCTCCTGCTCAGTTTTCAGTTCCTGTCTTGGCCCACATGACTTCTTGCCACAGCTCAGTCCATGAGCCAGCCGCCATCAATTCCTCTCTGGGCTCCACACCAGCCCAAGACGCTCACCTGCTTTGTGGCAATGGCTTGTGAATTGCTGCTGTCTGGCTCCAATTCCACTTTGGTCAGTCGCCCAATGTAATGCAGCCGTCCCCCAGAGGGGTGTTGCTGGTTCCGCAGGGCTTACCGTCCTGGCCGTCCCCCGTGGGGGGCCCTCTGGCTCTGCGGCGCACGCTGTCCCGGCCATCCCCCGGAGGGTTCCCACCGGCGACCTGCCACCTGTCCTCCCGACACCCACCCTTTGTGACTCTGGACTGGGATCTGTCCTTAAAGGCTTTCATGCCGTGTTATTTTCCCTTATATGCCTTAGGTCAGGTTTCAAAGCCCTTATTTTGTTGTACTTCCTGTTTTGTTCCACCTAGTTTTCTTCTGTCTTTACTTCCCTTATTCCTTAATAAAATACAGTATTTTCATAGTTAGAGCATAGAAAACCTGTTTTCAAGCTTCTAAATATTTTTTTTGAACATTATCAGAGCCCTCTAGACATGAAATAACACTTTTACACTTGTATTACCAATATAGTAGACACTATAAGAGAAAATAGGACATTTATGACATAATTCAAACTCTTGCTCGTGTGTTGCTGTAAATGTGTTCCGGAGTTTTAAGGGAGTTGAGTGGAGGGCGGACAGGAAGTGACATCCGGGGTTCAGAGTTGAGTTTTGGCTTGCCGTGAATTACAACCTTAACAGTAGCTCACGTTAGGGATTATTGTACCTGCAATAAAAGCCTGTTATTTTTGGCAATCAAGTCTGGTGCTTGTGTCTCACCGAATGTTACAGTAAAATGACACCTAGTGATCAGGTAGAGTACTACAGATCATCACAAAGCACACTTTTGCTGCTGTGGTCCAGGTACATCACAAAAAATAAATCCAGTTTTATGAAGTCTCACACGATTTTGCCCAACCTCCTATGTTCCGGAACATTCTGCTTTTTTCCAACTGGGCGTTGCAGTTGTTGCGGCGCCGCTGTTGGCTCAATTAATAAGATGGCATTTTTTTTTCAGCACAAATGTACAAAGAGATTTTAGGTGGAGTGCCATTCTGGAATGAGCCACTCCCACACGGTGAATAGAAAATGCCAAAATGAGTCACCAAATCAAGGATTCACTAAACAAGTGGCTGTTAGCACACCCTCTGATACCACAAAGACTCGTTTGTGATAATAGTCTCCAGTGCAAACAGTGTTTCCCTGACATTCATTTAGCAGAAGAAATTCCATTTGTTGTTTGGCTTTTCAATCACTTACTTATTACATTACATTTTTTTTCTCATAATAATTTGACTTTCTCATCATAATATTGCAACTTTTTCCCAACTTGATTTTCCAAAAATTGCAACACTTTGCAATGCTTTTTCCCCATACTAGTTCCACTTTATGCTTTAAAAAATTTTTTTTTTATGACTTTACCGTCTTAATATGTCATCCTTATTCTTGTAAAATACTGCTCTTTGTATACTTTGTTGAATCATATTTCTAGAATTTAAAAAAAGCCGCACTTTGGACACCCCTGGACTAAATATCGATATTACCGACTTCATCTCACATTAATGACTTTTTTGTGTGAGGCCATTTCTTCAATCGCATGATTTATACTCGCTGCCTTAAAAAGCTGCTTTCGAGAGAGCTGTAACGCTGTTATCTTATCGTCCAGTCATTTATTCTCGTTTAAATCCATTTACTGATTCAGGATCGTGATCACGGCGCTCCTCCGGGTTCCATTTGCCCCATGGTTATGTGGTTAGAGAAACCAGATAAGGCCTATTAATATGGATGGCGTCTGAGATCCCTGTTAATGGGGGGGGGGGAATTGTGTTTGGCTGTAATTATTTGCACTTTTTTGAACGTTATATTGATTTAAGGGGCGATTTGTGTTTTTCTGCTTTAAAAAGTCCCAATTTGGATATTGTTTATCCAATATTTGGTAGGTAAAATTATATGTGTCACTTTAACTGTTTTTTTTATCCGTTTGTATCACTTTAAGAGTCGCTGCGTACAGTTTATCTTATTTTGCTGATTATGATGACCGTATTAGTGTGCCACGTCAAAATGAAAATACGAACTTAATGCAACATTTCTGTCATACGGCTGCCACAGACAAATATGATATTCACATCAATAACACGATAATAACATTCACGTGTTGCAATAACTATGTTATAACACACACGAAAAAATGGTTTTTGACTGACAGCTCTATGCACACTGCAAAACAAAAGAACAGTCAGCAGCGATGGCTGGTTATTTAGCCCTGGCACGAAACCCCATACTTTTATTCTAAGATTCCTGGACTAGATCTGGTCGGAAAATATGAATTTACTTATTGAAACTGACAAATCGACTGCAAGATAGGCTAGAAAGACGAGCGACAGCAAGCCGTGGTTTTGGCCTAGAAGGCCGGCAACAACAAGAAGGAAGTTGCGGGTGGGACTGTCTGGATCGGACGTCGCTTGCTCCGCCTTCTCCAAACATGGAAAAACGTAAATGATAACAAATAAATAAATATATAAAATAACATTCGATCTCACATCTAACATAGAAAATATGTCCTTCAGTGTTATTTATTGTGTTTTGGTGTCCTGAGCATTTTAAGAGTTAGCCTTTTGTTTACCACCAATTCGACTATGGGGTCTGATGTGGGTGCCTGTCTCTTTAAGAGTCACCACCTTAAGATAGAATCAAGTGTTTGTTGTGAACGAGTGTGTGTCACTTTAACAGTCAGTGCTTGTTGTATTTACCTTGAATTGTAAGAATGAGTTAGTTATTACTGTGTGTGTCACTTTAAGACGTATCGAGTTGACCACAGGAGCCTGTCTCTTTAAGAGTCAGGAACTTGGAATGTTATTTTTTTAAATAAACTTTAACGCAACTTTATGTCACTTTAATGGTCAATCTTTAGTGTATAAAAGGTGAAGTTATATAGTGACAATTGTAAAAGTGTATACATCACTTCAAGAGTTAGTCTTTTGCGTACTACCAATTGGAATATTGGATTTAATATGGGTGCCTGTCTCTTTAAAAGTCCCCACCTTAAGGTAGATTTATGACGGACTTGTACATGTTTGTTATGAGTGAGTGTGTGTCACTTTAACAGTCAGTCTTTGTTTTGTTAATCTGGAATTGCATGAATAAGTTTGTTTTTAGTGTGTCTGGCACTTTAAGATTCATCAAGTTGCCTGTCTCTTTAAGAGTCACTAGCTTGGGATGATGTAATGGTAATAGTTGTGAATGTGCCTGTCTCTTTAAGAGTCACTAGCTTGGGATGATGTAATGGTAATAGTTGTGAATGTGCCTGTCTCTTTAAGAGTCACTAGCTTAAGATGGTGTATTAGTAATAGTTGTGAGTGTGCCTGTCTCTTTAAGAGTCACTAGCTTGGGATGATGTAATGGTAATAGTTATGAGTGTGCCTGTCTCTTTATGAGACACAAACTTGTGGTGGCTTTTTATAAACTTTAACACACGTTTGTGGTCACTTAAAAAGTCAGTCTTTACTGAGTAAAAAGTGAAGTTACATAGTAGGAAATTTAACAATTACTTGTAAAAGTGTACGTGTCACTTTAAGAGTTATCCTTTTGTTTATAAGCAATTTGAATATCGGGGTTAATATGGGTGCCTGTCCCTTTAAGTCACTAACTTACTCTTAGTCAGTCTTATTCTTAGTAATAATAGTAATAGTTTGTTATGAATGTGCCTGTCTCTTTAAGAGTCACTAGCTTAGGATGGTGTAATAGTAATAGTTCTGAGTGTGCCTGTCTCTTTAAGAGTCACTATCTTAAGATGGTGTAATAGTAATAGTTATGAATGCGCCTGTCTCTTTAAGAGTCACTATCTTAAGATGATGTAATAGTAATAGTTGTGAGTCTGCCTGTCTCTTTAAGAGTCAAAACCTTGAGGTGGGTTTTATGAACTTTAACACAAGTTTGTCGTCACTTTATTGCGTGAAAGGTGAAGTTACGTGGTAGGAAGTGTAAGTCAATTAGTTGCAAAAGGGTGTGTGTCACTTTAAGAGTCTTCGGACGTCTGCTTCTTGATATTAATAGAGCCGCAGCTGTGTGTGTTGTCTTCCTCTTGTGACGTAACCCCCCCAGCTAAAGGGGCCAAGCGATGTCCCGTCACCGCAAAACGACAAACACCACTCCGAACAAAATGACAACAACACAACTCACAACAAACCGGGAGCTGCTCCGCTTCCGCTCGCCGCGGCGAGCCAACGGCGGGCTCTCGGTGGCCGAATGAGGCGCTCGTAACGCGGGGGATGCGTGCACCGTGAGAGCCTGCCACTTATCAGGCGGCGATCGCGTGGAATTAGAAACTCTCTTGGTTTCTGCAAAACGGCAAATAACCCCCCAAAAAGAGCCACCTTGCGGGATGGAACCACAACAGCAACAACAAAGAGCGCCCGCTTTAGCCTCCATCTTTAGCATGCTAGCACGGAGCTAGCTCGTCTGCGATCAACAGGTAAGAAACACTCGAAACTGTCGCAATGGCGTAAAAACCCCAAGTACGAACAACACCGGTAGCCGCTAGCTTGGGTGTTGAGCGTGAGGGGGACACCGGAGAGGGGTGGGGGGGACAACCCTCGCTGTGTTCGCCGCGTTCACGACAACCGGCGGCCGCTTGACGTCTTATGTAACCGCCGGGCGAGCGGCTGGACGGGGGAGGAGGGAGGGGAAAAGGAAGCGAGGAGGAAGAGTGCCGCTTTCAATTCACATGGCAGCTCGCATTTGAGCTCAGGACTTGAACGCGATCGGGCTGCTGCTGGTGCTGCTGCTGCTGCTGCTGCTGGAGGTCGCGAGCCCGCGGGCGAAGCGTCGGTTGCGGCGCATCAAGTAGGTTCCTCCGCATCAACTTGTCGGGGTTTGTTTGCGAGCGCTTTGCTCTGCATGCGGAACTTTTGTCCCGTCTCGAGATTCCGCCGCTGGAAGTTTGCTTGTCCGCTTAGTTATGGCGCAGTTTTGCACTTCTTTCATTGTTTGCAACGCTTTTTTGGGGGGGG